>PVIY010010911.1:0-52204 GCA_004026745.1 Myrmecophaga tridactyla | reverse complement strand
CCCTTCCAAGGTGTGGAGCAGGCCTTTTTGGCAGACTAGAGTGGCGGCAGTGGCCAGGCACTGAGCTCCCCCTCGCTTCTGCCTCCACCCACGTCATGGTCCAGGACCAGGGATGCTGCAGCCATTGCTGAAGATTGGCTCGGCTCTGGGTCCTGCTAGAAGGAGGGATCCCTTCTACAGAGCACTTGGGGTGGCTTGTGGTTTCTTGAGCCAAATCAGATCTAAGGACCTTTCCTCCACTTTGAAAGGACCTTTGAATCCACTCCAGCCCCCATTAGTTCAGTGCTCCTGGGGGTATTTTTGTTCTGTGTTCGTCTGTCTCAGTGGACGGAGAGCCTTTGTTTCCAAATGAATCGTCAGAAATCTAAGAAAAGGACAGGCTGGCAAGAGCCCAGTTCAAATGGATGGAAAGGGAGACTTGAAGCAATGTGTGAAAGATTGAGAAATTATTTGTTGGGAGTGAAAAAATGAAGACAAACTCAACAATGGCAAGGGAGGAAGTAAGATGCCCAGAAAATAAATGAATTTATCAGTTTTAACTTAAAACTTGGGTTCAGCCTCCTAAAAAGCCCTCACCAGGAACATGTCAGACTCACCCCTGATAGGGCTACTCTTTGGGTGATACAGGATAATACAGAAGTCACAAAGTCCCTGTACTAGAGCTCGGGATCATTGGGCAAGATGGAGGAATGGGGGTTGTGTGATAGATAATATTTATTGAGCACCAAGTGTTTTGCCTGTATTATCTAAACCTCACATTGACCAGGTGGTAAGCTAGTAAACTACTCTTATAGAGATGAAAAGAATGAAGCTAGAGGACTTTGGGAGCTGGTCAGAGGAGAAGGTAGGTAGGAGGGCCAGGCCCTGAGCCCAGGTGTCTGTGGCGCCAAAGCCTTGCTAATACCCAGCTTCTATCCAGAGGGGCCCAAGGCAGACCATGGGGCCATCCTTGGCCATCCTGAAGATGGAGAGAAGACGCATGGTCAGGACACGGTTGAGGATGTAATGAGGTAAAACAGACGAGCAAGAAGCAATAAGGCTTTGTACTTCGCAAAAAAAAACAGCATATAAGTTGGGGATAAATATAACTTTATAGTGACATATATAAGACATGGATGAATAACGGTCCACATTTAGTTCAGTGTGACTGATATACTGGCCAGAAAAGCTAATGCTGATTAGGCTGGCCAATGAAATATCCTAAATATGCCAGATGTAAATTAGACTGAGTACACAGGAGGTATAAAGTACATTTTGGGGGTTCACACTTAGAGGCAGAACATGTTTGGTCAATGTATTAGTTACGGTTCTCTAGAGAAACAGAATCAACAGGGAACACTCACAAATACAAAATTTAAAAACTGTCTCACATGACTGTGGAATGCAGAGTCCAAAATCCACAGGGCAAGCTGTGAAGCTGACGATTCCAATGGAGGGTCTGGACGAACTCCACAGAAAAGGCTTACAAGCTGAGACAGGAAGAGCCTGTTCCTTCTAAATCCTCCTTAAAAGTCTTCCAGTGATCAGATTAAGCATTACTCATTGCAGAAGACACTCCCCTTTGGCTGATTACAAATGGAATCAGCTGTGGATGCAGCTGACATGATCATGATTTAATTCTATGAAATGTCCTCATCGCAACAGATAGGCCAGCACTTGCCCAACCAGACAAACAAGTACCGCCACTTGGCTAAGTTGACACATGAACCTGACCATGACAGTTAAGAAACAGAACTATCAGATGAGGTGGGAATAAAGGCCCTGGAGGTATTTAGAAAATTTAAAAAGATGAAAGGGTATGGTTCTGAAAAAAGAGATCAGATTGTCCTTTAGACCATCAGAAAGTCTGGGCTGGGGCTGGCCCACTAAGGATAAAGATAGGCTGAGCTTCGCAGGAAAGATGATGAGTGCCTGCTCCAGGCGTTTCAGGCACAGCTGGGATGCCCGCTTGGGGGTCAGTCTTGGAGCATCAACAGAGGACTCGGAATTCACTTGAGTGTCTGGTATCCTCTCCCGATCTCTTCCAGGGATCCACCAATGCTAAAGAACTCTCTTCTAAGGGAGTGAAAATCTGGGATGCCAATGGATCGCGCGACTTTCTGGATGGCCTGGGATTCTCTACCAGAGAAGAAGGAGACTTGGGCCCAGTTTATGGCTTTCAGTGGAGGCATTTTGGGGCAGAATACAAAGATATGAATTCAGGTGAAGAGACAAAGGGCGGGAAGCCTCAGACGTCTGTGATAGCACGTGTTCTCCATTGTTTCAAATAAGTCAATTCTGGGAGAAAAGCAGTCACTACCTGGGGAGTTGATGGAGAATCATGACACACAAAGAGGCAGTTCTAGAGTGGTGGAGCAGGGTCCACTGAGGTCACTCATGGTCTTGGAGACAGACATTTATTGAGCACTTAGTGGGTACTCAGCTCTTAACATATTTATTTCATTTGCAGATAGCTCATGGTCTACAGTTGGTAGCTGTGTTGGGATTAGGTATTGGAGGATCATTTGTGGGACAAGAAGCTCAGATGTCGCCTTGTAGCATCCTTGACCTTCCTTTTCAAAACTGAAAACTCTAGATGATGCTGATGTCATGGCACAATCCTCTGTCACCCTCTGTCACCTTCCTGGGGTGCAGGGAGAGTGAACTATCTTACCCCGCTTCCACATTCCTCTGTGACTATCAGTGTCACCACTTGCTGAATGTCACAGAGCCCAACTCTATCCTTTGGCTTTTTTAGTCCCACCTGTCCTTTGGAGAGGGATTGCAGAGGCAAATGCCTGCCTGGGAGTGTTGTGGGGGTGTGTGGAAGGACAGGCAGATATAATTTCCCAGCTGGGTAGGGACCTGTAAACTGTAGATAATGAGTCCCCTCTAGAAGGGATAGTCACATCTCACCTCTAGCCAACTGGAGGAATTAGGGCCCAGGGTTAGAATTCTTCAATAAAACTCTAAAATTTGTATTTGATGTGTGGTCATGAGGTTTTGTAAGTATTAGGAGCTCTTCAGAAAATTAAAAAATGCCTTGTGGGCCAAACTTGTGCAGGTAAATGACCAGAAGGCCATTAGTGAGCAGCTTCTGTCCTAGGACATCCTTCTTGGGATGCAAGGCCTTTTCCAGGCTTCATAGGGCCTTAAACCCTGCTCGTATTCAGTAATTATTGTTGCTTAAGGGGCCATAATAATGTGATGGCCTTAAAGTTTTGCTCAGCTGTAGGATTTCCATAGGGGAGATTGTGGTTTTTGTTTTTAAATTTTTATTTTGAAATCGAAATTTACAGGAAGTTGAAAAGTACTTGAAGTGAAGTCCCCACTTCCCTTCACCCAGTTTCCCCCAATGGCAACATCTTGATAAACTGACTTTGGTGCAGTCCACAGAGCTTACCAAATTTCACCAGTTCTACATGCATTCATTCGTGTGTTTATGTGTGCAGTTTTACCACATGTAGATTCATGTAACCACTATCACAACCAAGATACAACCAACACAGCTGATCTTTTTAAAATCTTTGCTGTTACCTTTGTTGGAACTGTGGTCACAAGAAGACTTTCTCCAAAAAGTTAAGAACCAATAAGTGAAAGTTGAACTGGAAGAAAATAATAAACTTCTGCACTTTTAACAAAATCATGGTTCAGTTTCAAGTTCCAATTCAGAAGGAAGGCAAGGAGTTAAAGTCTAGGGACCAGAAATGACAGAAAAGCATAAGATGGTATAGTCACTATAGAGATTTCCTGATACAGGTCAGTAGTGTGCTTGGCTGTTAAGTCGTGATTTTAGGTGGGAGTGTTGAAAGGATAATATCTAGGTCAGAGGAAGGAATCTAAAGTACTGTGATATAGTTGGAATATTTATGAAATGACATATTGTATTTTAGACGAAATCATTGCTATGGGATGTGGATAAACTAGATTGTATCAGTGAAATGTGACAAGAATGGTTGATGGGTATAGAAGCTAATTTCCACAGGGACCACTGGACAAAACTGATTGTTTAGGTTGGAGAAGGTTAGTGGTTTTGGGAGGTGGTAACACTGGAATGGACTAAATACTTAAAGAACTCTACATAGGAAAGAAAATAGGTTTTGTTATAGCTCCAGACGATAGACCCAGGGAGGTTAAACATATAAGCCAATAAGATTGGAGAAGTTTATAGAATTCCTGGGCTATCTCCTAACCATGGTCAGCAGGGGGTATGGAAGGACATTGAGTGAAAGGCTTTAAGAGAGACGACCTCAAAAGCTGAGCTCATGGGATGCTGTGATAAATGTCTGAATGTATGTTCTCTTGACAATTCTACAGATTATTCAGGCCAAGGAATAGACCAGCTGCAAAAGGTGATTGACACGATCAAAACCAACCCCAACGACAGAAGAATCATCATGTGTGCTTGGAATCCAAAAGGTTGAAAGCATCCCAGTTTGCCTCTTATACTAACAATTCTATTATCGTGAAGGGAAGTGCTGTGTGTGGCCTCCTGCGGAGGTACATGATGGCTTGTGTGACCTTGGGAAGTTACACACAGTTTGTATGACCTTGGGAAGTCACTTGTGGTCAGATGATGACATTGGATGCAAATGCTCTTAATTCATTTATTTATTCTAGTTTGTACTCCAAAAAAGGGATTTAAATTGCCTATAAAATTATACATAAGATTTTAAGGTTTTAAATTGGAGCAGAGGAGGTTTCAGACTGTGTCCACTTCACTAACATTTTTAAACACTTGTATGGTAAAATTAAAATTTCTACCGGGGGTATAATGAGTGCCCAGACTGAAATTTTACATGTATAAGAGACTGAATATAGGAGTGGGCCTGACATGCAATTGAATGAATTCAACTGTAGGTGAATGAATTCCTCTTGTATTATAGTTTGGGGCCATGAAGGTAGCACAAATAAATAATTTCAGCTCTGATGGAAGAGCATTACTGCAGCCGTAAACGTTGACTGCAAAAGTCTCATGCTCGTGGCTGGGTTTCCATCAGCTTCATGCCACCACCAGGGTTGGAATGGTCTAGGTTTTTTTGTTGTTTGTTTTTTTCACTTTTTATTTTGGAAAAATGTCAAACTTTAAAAGACAGTTGCAAAAATAATACAAACCCCATGCAGAGAATTCCAACATATCCTTCACCCAGATAATCCAAATCCACCAACTTTTAAAACATTGTCACATCTGCCATACCATTCCATCCATCTATCCATCCGTTCATTTATCTAGTTTTATGTTTAAATAACAGTTAAGAATAGGTGTTTAGAAGCCACCTTCACATTCTCTTCCTCGAGCATTTAATATTCTCATGTGCCTTTCCTAAGAACAAGGATACTTACTTAGCAATCACAGTAAGTACAGTTTATCAAGTTCAAGAAATTTAGTCCAGGATCATTTAGTGTATTTAGCGATCGTCTCTTTAGAATGGTCTGTGATACGAGGGGAAGGTATGGTTCCGGGTTTGCTGTTGCCCAGTGGTTCTTAAGGTCTCTACAACATGAGTTGGCTTCTTTCTGTAACTCTCTTATTTTGCCTAGAACTATATTCTTTAAAACCACTCCCCTCCTTGTTTTCCTTTGTTCTGGCTCCTTAGATCTTCCACTGATGGCGCTGCCGCCTTGCCATGCCCTCTGCCAGTTCTACGTGGGCAATGGCGAGCTTTCGTGCCAGCTGTATCAGCGGTCGGGAGACATGGGCCTTGGAGTGCCTTTCAACATCGCGAGCTACGCCCTGCTCACCTACATGATCGCACACATCACAGGCCTGAAGGTGGGCAGCTGGTGGGAAAAATGGGGCCTTAGCATGTAATGCACTGAGTGCCTAGATTTTTTAACATGGAAAAACTAATTGCCAAGAATTCGGTATCTAATTAGTTCTAAAATTTGAGGCACGTATATAAGAAGCTGGCTCACTCTGTAACCTTGCATGAAGCTTTTGTATCCTTGTGTTCTACATCAACTAACAAATTAAGGCAACTTTCATGAATTAACTTTCCAAAAGCTATCATAGTTAAATTTTTTTTGTATGTATCTAGTTTTGTTATTAGAGAAGTTGTAGGATTACAGAAGAATTATGCAGAAAATACATAGTTGGCATGTACTGCCACCCAAACAGTTTTCTCTCTTATTAACACTTTGTATTAGTACCCTATCTTTGTTACAATTGATGAACTATAGTCCATAGTTTACATTAGAGCTGTGCTGTACAATCCTTTTTTTTTAAATTTTAGTAACACACATCAAATATATAATTCAGTGGTGTTACATTCACAGTGTTGTACTATCACCACCACCATCCATTACCAAAAATTCCATCACACCAAAAGAGAAACTCTATACCAATTAAGCATTAAGTCCCCATTTCCTGCCCACTCCAACCCCTCTTAACCTGTGTTTTAGTTTGACTTTGAATTTGCTTATTCTAATTATTTCATATAAGTGAGATCATACAATATGTATCCTTTTGTGTTTGGCTTATTTTATTCAACATGATGTATTCAAGATTCATTCATGTTGTTGCATGTTATCAGAACTTCATTCCTTTTTATAGCTAATGATGCTCTATGGTATGTATATACCACAGTTTGTTATCCATTCATTGGCTGATGGACATTTCGGTAACTTCCATCTTTTGGCCACTTTGAACATCAGTGTGCAAATATGTTTGCGTCCCTGCTTTCATTTCTTTTGGGTATATACTTAGTGTAATTGCTAAGTCATTTGGTAATTCCATGTTTAAGTTTCTGAAGAACCTCCAAACTTTCTTCCACGGCAGATGCACCATTTTACATTTCCACCAATGATGAATGAATGTTCCTATTTCTTCATATCCTCTTAAACACTTGTTTTCTGTTTTTTCATAATGCTCATTCTGATTGGGCTGAAATGGTATCAAATTGTGGTTTTGATTTACATTTCCTTAATGGGTAATGATTGCTCATATTTTCATGTGGTATTGGTCTTTCATGTATCTTCTTTAGAGAAATTTCTATGCAGGTCTTTTGCCCATTTTTTAAATGGGTTGTTTGTCTCGTTGATGAGTTGTAGGAATTCTTTATATACTCTAAAGTATTAAACCCTTATCATATATGTGGATTCCAGATATATTATTTTGTAAGTTGTCCATTTAATTTCTTGATAAAGTCCTTTGATGTACAGAAATTTTTAATTTTGATGAAGTCCCATTTATCTATGTTTTCTTCTGTTGTTTTGGTTTTGGTATAAAGTCTAAGAAACCATTGCCTACCACAAGGTCCTGACATACTTCCCTGTGTTTTCTTCTAGGAGTTGTATAGTTTTAGATTTTATATTTAGGCCTTTGATCCATTTTGAGTTAATTTTTGTTTATCATGTGTGGTAGGGACCCACTTTTCATTCTTTTGCATATGGAGCTCCAGTTTTCCCAGCACCATTTGTTTAAGAGACTATTCTTTCCCCACTGAGTGGATTTGACACCCTTGTCAAAATCAGTGTGAGAGCTTATTTCTGAACTGTGAGTTCAATTCCATTGACCTATATGTGTGTCACTGTGCCAGAATCATGTTGTTTTCATGCCTTTCTAGGAAGTTGTCTATTTCATCTACGTTGTCTAGTTTGTTAGCATATAGTTGCCCATAGCATCCTCTCATTACCTCCTTTATTTCTTTTTAATATTTTTATTGAGGAAACAAAATAACATACAAACATGAACATTCTTAACATACAGACATTCCATACTTAGTGTACATTCAGTGGCTCACAGTATCATCACATAGTTGTATATTCATCACCATGATCATTTCTTAGAGCATTTGCATCACTCCAGAAAAAGAAATTAAAAGAAAAAAGAAAACATTCATACATACCATACCCCTTACCCCTCCCTCTCATTGATGGCTAGTATTTCCATCTATCCAATATATTTTAACCTTTGTTCCCCCTATTTTTTTCCCTATACCCCTTACCACTCCCTTTCATTGATCACTAGTATTTCTATCTACTCAATTTATTTTAACATTTGTTCCTCCTATTATTTATTTATTTTATATGCATATTTTTTACTCATCTGTCCATATCGTAGATAAAAGGTACCTCCTTTATTTCTACAGGATCACTGGTTATGTCTCCTCTTCCATTTCTGATTTTATTTATTTGCATCCTGTCTTTTATTTTTTATTTTTTTTGGTCAACCTAGAGCTAAGGATCCATCAATTTTATTGATTTTTCTCAGAGAACCAACTTCTGGTTCTATTTTCTCGGTAGGTTTCATATTCTCAGTTTCATTTATTTGTGCTCTAATTTTGTTATTTTTCTTTTGTTTGTTTTGGGTTTAGTTTGCTGTTCTTTCTCTAGTTCTTTCAAGTGAACAGTTAATTCCTTGATTTTTTTTGCTCTTCTTTTTTAATATAGGCATTTAAGGTAATAAATTTCCCTCTTAATACTGTCTTTGCTGCATCCCATACATTTTGATATGTTTTCATTTTCATTTGCTGTGAGATATTTACGGATTTATCTTGTAATTTCTTCTTTGATCCACTGGTTGTTTAAGAATGTGTTGTTGAGCCTCCATATATTTGTGTATTTTCTGGCCCTTTGCCTGTTATTGATTTCCAACTTCATTCCTTTATGATCTGAGAAAGTGTTTTGTATGATTTCAATCTTTTTAAATTTATTGAGACTTGCTTTGTGATCCTGCCTAAGGTCTATCCTTGAGAATGATCCATGAGCACTTGGATGTGTATCCTGCTGTTGTGGGGTGTAAGGTTCTGTAAATGTCTATTAAGTCTAGTTCATTTATCATAGTATTCAAATTTTTTGTTTCTTTATTGATCCTTTGTCTAGATGTTCTATCCATTGATGACAGTGGGGAATCGAAGTCTCCAACTATTATGGTAGAGATGTCTATCTCTCCCTTGTCAGTGTTTGCCTCATATACTTTGGAGCACTCTGGCTTGGTGCATAACTATTTGTAATTGTTATGTCTTCTTGTTGAATTGTTCCTTTTATTAATACTTAGTGTCTTTCTTTGTCTCTTTTAGTTATTGTACATTTGAAGTCTTAATTTGTCCGATAGTAGTATAGCTACTCCTGCTCTTTTCTGATTGTAGTTTACATGAACTGTCTTTTCCTAAACCTTCCACCTTCAACCTATTTTTTTAATTTCTTTTTTTTGGGGGGGGGGGTACTGTTAAGGAGTAGAAAAAAAGCAAAAAGAAAAGTCTTTTCAAAGCTAGACCTCTGCTCCTCCAGTTTGTCATTCAAAAGCTTAAGTTGGTATGTGGCTCTATGTAGGTCCAGGCACTTGTGTGTCCCCATTCCTTGGGGTCCAGCCTTTTTCCAGTATTTTGTGCTGTCTGACTCAAAAAGCCTCTGCTTTCCCATCTCTCTTTGTCAGCCCTGCCCCCTCTCTGCTGGGCAAAACTCCTAGTACCCTTAGTGCTTACTAAGGGCTCATTTGTGCTGAGGGCTTATTTTCAGTAATCAGAATTTGTTAATTAATTCCACATTTGGAGCTTGGTTGAGCTTAGCCCATCCTGCTAGTAAAGTCTTTTTCTTTTCCCCTGGGAAAAGAAAAAACCAGCCTGCCGTGCCCAATAGGGAGGGATGCTGGCCTCCGTGGCTTGGGGACCCACAGATCTGTATGGGGTCTCAGCCATTCCACCTGGTCCAGACTGATGTACACTGTGTGGGTCACACAGAAGTTGTTCCCCCAGAAGTTGTTCTGTACTGTTCTGGCTATTAACTAGCTGCTTTGGATGATGAACTAAATTCCATATGTCACTAAGCTGCCATCTTGCCCTGCCTCCTCAGAATCATGTTGTTTTTGATTACTGTGACCTTGTAACAAGTTTTAAAATCAAGAAGTATGAGTCCTTCAAGTTTGTTTTTTTTCAGGATGGTTTAGTACCACTTACCCTTCCATATGAATTTGATGATTTCCTTTCCCGTTTCTGTAAAGGAGGCTGTTGGGATTTTGATTGCAATCGCATTGATCTGTAAATCACTTTGGATAGAACCGATATCTTAACAGTATTTCATTTTCTAATCCATGAACAAGTAATGTCCTTCCATATATTTACGTCTTTTTAAATTTCTGTCTGTAATGTTCTGCAGTTTTTTGTGTACAAATACGTTACATTCTTGATTAAATGTATTCCTGGACATTTGATTTATTCACATGTATTTATAATTGGAAACATTATTTCCTCTTCAGATTGCTCATTACTAGTTTATAGAAACACAACTGATATTTGTGTGTTGATCTTGTACCCTGCTTTGCTGAATCTGTTAATTATCTCTTGTCACTTTGTTGTTTATTATTTATATATAGGTTCATATTTTCATATAAGAAGTTTTACTTACTCTTTTCTGATTTGGATGCCTTTTATTTATTTTTCTTGTCTAATTGCTGAGTTTAGAACTTCCCCTACAGTGGTGAATAACAGTGGTGAGCATGGACATCCTTGTCTTTTTTTTTTTATAATATGAACATTCATTTTTTTCATCACATAGTTGTATATTCATCATCATGATCATTTCTTAGAATATTTTCATCAACTCAGAAAAAGAAATGAAAAGAAAACTGAAAAAAATTCATACATACCATACCCCTTACCCCTCCCTTTCAATGATCACTAGCATTTCAATCTACTAAATTTATTTTAATGTATGATCCCCTTACTATTTATTTTTTTTAATCCATATGTTTACTCATACGTTCATAAGGTAGATAAAAGAAGCATCAGACACAAGGTTTCATAATCACACAGTCACATTGTGAAAGCTATATCATTATACAATCATCTTCAAGAAACATGTCTACTGGAACACAGCTCTACATTTTCAGGCAGTTCCCTCCAGCCTCTCCATCTTGACTAACAAGTTGATATTAACTTAATGCATAAGAATAACCTCCAGGATAACCTCTCGACTCTGGACTCTCTCAGCCATTGACACTGTATTTTCTCTCATTTCGCTCTTCCTCCTTTTGGTCGAGAAGGTTTTTCTCAATCCGTTGGTGCTGAGTCCCAGCTCATTCTAGGATTTCTGTCCCACGTTGCCAGGAAGGTTTAAACCCCTGGGAGTCATGTCCCATGTAGACAGGGGGAGAGCAGTGAGTTTGCTTGTTGTGTTGGCTGACAGGCCACATCTGAGCAACAAAAGAGTTTCTCTTGGGTTGACTCTTAGGCCTGATTTTAACTAGGCTTAGCCTATCATTTGCGGGATTAAGTTTCATATGAACAAACCCCAAGATTGGGGGCTCAGCCTATTGCTTTGGTTGTCCCCACTGCTTGTGAGAATATCAAGAATTCTCCAGTTGGGGAAGTTGAATTTTACCCCTTTCTCACCATTCCCCCAAGGAGACTTTGCAAATACTTTTTTATTCACTGTTGAAATCCTTCTGGGATTTATTGAGGCATCACTCTGCACAAACCTACAAAATCTCATGCCCTACTCAAGGTTCCATGTACTTATGATGTTCAATTAAGCTGTCTACATAAGTTATATTAGGAAGTGCACTAGTTGAAATATAAATTTTGTACCAAATAAACAGTTTTTGCTTTAGTCTCACACATAAGTTAAAGTTTTAAAATATTAATTACCATCTATTTTCAACACCCTGCATTATTGACATTTCTTTGTTTTTCCTCATGCAAAACATATTAAATTTGTACATTTAGTCACTATCATTATATACTCCAGACATTCCCAGATTATACCATCTCAGTCTTTATTGTCTCTCTTTCCTTCTGATTTCATTTGTGCCCCCAGGCCTCTGTCCTCTATCCTTCTCACATTCAGCTTCATTCAGTGTTCTAACATTATTGTATTACAGTTAGGTAGTATTGTGCTATCCATTTCTGAATTTTTACAATCAGTCCTGTTGCACAATCTGTATCCCTTCAGTTCCAGTTACCCAGTATCTACCCTATTTCTATCTCCTGATGACCTTTGTTCTTAACTGAAATTATCCAAGCCCATTCATTAATGTTAGTTCATATCTGTGAGACCAGTATTTGTTCTTTTATTTCTGGCTAATCTCACTCAGCATAATGTCCTTAAGGTCCATCCATTTTGTTACATACTTCATAACTTTTTCTCTCTTACAGCTGCATAATATTCCATCATATGTATATATCACAGCTTGTTTAGCCACTCATCTGTTGATGGACATTTGGGCTGGTTCCATCTCTTGGCAATTGTAAATAATGCTGCTATAAACGTTGGTGTGCAAATGTCCGTTTGTGTCTTTGCCCTCATGTCCTCTGGATACATACCTAGCAATGGTATTGCTAGGTCTTATAGCAATTCTATGCTTAGCTTCCTGAGGAACCACCAAACTGCCTTCCACAGAGGTTGTACCATTTGACCTTCCCACCAACAATGGAAAAGTGTGCCTCCATATCCTCACCAGCACTTGTCATTTTCTGTTTTATTGATAAGGCCATTCTGGTGGGTGTGAGATGATATCTCATTGTGGTTTTGATTTGCATTTCCCTAATAGCCAGGGAAGTTGAGCATCTTTTCATGTGCCTTTTGGCCATTTGTATTTCCTCTTCTGAGAAGTGTCTGTTCAGGTCTTTTGCCCATTTTGTAATTGGGTTGTCTGCCATTTTGTTGTTAAGTTGAACAATCTCTTTATATATTCTGGATACTAGACCTTTATCTGATATATCATTTCCAAATATTGTCTCCCATTGTGTAAGCTGTCTTTTTACTTTCTTGGCGAAGTTCTTTGATGCGCAAAAGTGTTTAATTTTGAGGAGTTCCCATTTATTTATTTATTTTTTCAGTGTTGTGCTTTGGTTGTACGATCTAGGAAACTGCCTCCTATTATAAGATTTATAGGATATTTCCCTATATTTTCTTCTAACAGTTTTATGGTCTTAGATCTAATGTTTATGTCCTTGATCCATTTTGAGTTAATTTTTGTACAGGGTGTGAGATATGGATCCTTTTTCATTTTTTTGCATGTGGATATCCAGTTCTCTAGGCACCATTTATTGAAAAGACTGTTCTGTCCCACTGGAGTTTGCTCGACTGCCTTATCAAAAATCAGTTGTCCCTAGATGAGAGGGTCTTTATCTGAACACTCTATTCGATTCCATTGGTCAATAGTATCTATTTTTATGCCAGTACCATGCTGTTTTGACCACTCTGTCTTCATAATATGCCTTAAGGTCAGGTAGCGTGAGACCTCCGACTTCATTTTTCTTTCTCAGGATACTTTTGGCTATTCAGGGCACCCTCCCCTTCCAGATAAATTTGGTTACTGGTTTTTCTATTTCTGAGAAGTAAGTTTTTGAGATTTTAATTGGTATTTCATTGAATCTGTAAATCAATTAAGGTAGAACTGACATCTTAACTATATTTAATCTTCCAATCCATGAACATGGTATGCCCTTCCATTTATTTAGGTCTTCTGTGACTTCTTTTAACAGTTTCTTATAGTTTTCTCTGTATGGGTCTCTTATCTCTTTAGTTAAATTTATTCCTAAATATTTTATTCTTTTGGTTGCAATTGTAAATGGAGTTTTTTCATGATTTCCCCCTCAGATTGTTCATTACTAGTGTATAGAAACACGACAGATTTTTGAGTGTTGATCTTGTCACCTGCCACTTTGCTATACTCATTTATTAGCTCTAGTAGTTTTGCTGTGTATTTTTTGGGTTTTTCAACATATATATCATATCATCTGCAAACAGTGAGATGGAAATTCTTCCTTTCCATTTTGATGCCTTGTATTTCTTTTTCTTATCTAATTGCTCTGGCTAGAACATCCAAAACAATGTTGAATAACAATGGTGATAGTGGACATCCTTATTTTGTTCCTGATCTTAGGGGGAAAGTTTTCAGTTTTTCCCCACTGAGGATGATGTTAGCTGTGAGTTTTTCATATATTCCCTTTATCATGTTGAGGAAATTCCCTTCTATTCCTATCCTTTGAAGTGTTTTCAACAGGAAAGGATGTTGAATTTTGTCAGATGCCTTTTCTGCATCAATCGAGACAATCAGGTGGTTTTTCTGCTTTGATTTGTTGATATGGTGTATTACATTAAGTGATTTTCTTACGTTGAACCATCTTTGCATACCTGGGATGAATCCTACTTGGCCATAGTGTAAAATTTTTTTAATATGCTGCTGGATTTGATTTGCAAGAATTTTATTGAGGATTTTTGCATCTATATTCGTAAGAGACATTTTTCTGTAGTTTTCTTTTTTTGTAATATTTTTGTGTAGCTTTGGTATGAGGGTGATGTTGGCTTTGTAGTATAAGTTAGATAGCTTTCCCTCGTCTTCAATTTTTTGGAAGAGTTTGAGCAGGATTGGTACTAATTCTTTCTTGAATGTTTGGTAGAATTCACATGTGAAGCCATCTGGTCCTGGCCTTTTCTTTTTGGGGAGCTTCTTTATGACTGATTCAGTTTCTTTACTTGTGAATGGTTTGTTGAGGTCGTCTGTTTCTTCTCGAGTCAATGTTGGTTGTTCATGCCTTTCTAGGAAGTCGTCCATTTCATTTGCATTGTCGAGTTTATTAGCATAAAGTTGTTCATAGTATCCTCTCATTACTTCCATTATTTCTGTGGGGTCAGTGGTTATGTCTCCTCTTGCATTTCTGATTTTATTTATTTGTATCCTCCTTGTTCTTTTTGTCACCCTCGTTAAGGGTCCATCAATCTTATTGATTTTCTCATAGAACCAACTTCTGGTTTTGTTAATTTTTCTTGATTGTTTTCATGTTCCTAATTTCATTTATTTCTGCTCTAATCTTCCTTATTTCTTTCCTTTTACTTGCTTTGGGGTTCGTTGGCTTGCTTTCTAGTTCTTCTGAGTAGACAGTTAATTCCTTGATTTTTGTTCTTTCTTCTGTTTTGATATAGAATACATTTCCCTCTTAGCACTGCCTTTGCTGCATCCCATAAATTTTGATATGCTGTGTTTTCATTTTCATTTGCCTCGAGATATTTACTGATTTCTCTTGTTTCTCTTGTAATTTCTTCCTTGGCCCACTGGTTCTTTAAGAATGTGTTGCAGAGCCTCCATTCATTTGTGAATTTTCTAGCATTCTTCCTATTATTGATTTCCAACTTCACTACTTTATGATCTGAGAAAGTGTTTTGTATAATTTCAATCTTTTTAAATTTATTGAGACTTGCTTTGTGACCCAGCATATGGTCTATCCTTGACATTGATCCATGACCATTTGAGAAAAAGTTATATCTCGCTGTTGTGGGGTGTAATGTTCTATAAATGTCTGTTAAGTCTAGCTCATTTATTGTATTATTCAAATTCTCTGTTTCTTTATTGATCCTCAGTCTAGATGTTCTGCCCATTGGTGAGAGTGGGGAATTGAAGTCTCCAACTATTATGGTAGATGTATCTATTTTTCTTTTTTAGTTTTTTCAATGTTTGCCTCATGTATTTTGGACCATTCTGGCTTGGTGCATAAATATTTATGATTGTTATGTCTTCTTGTTAAATCGTTCCTTTTATTAATACATAGTGTCCTTCTTTGTCTCTTTTAACTGTTAACATTTGAAGTCTAATTTGCCTTTTCTATATCCTCCTTCAATTCACTATTTGATTTTTGATGAGGTTTCCATGTCTGTTCAAACATTCTGAATTAATTATTTCAATTCTTGTATGCCATTTGAATTGTGAATTTGTTCCTTTGACTGGGCCATATCTTCACTTTTCCTAGTATGATTAGTTATTTTCTGCTGGCATCTGGGCATTTAATTATCTTAATTAGTTTATTCTGGAGATTGTTTTCACTTTTTTTACCAAGGATTTTCTTGCTGGATGACTTTGTTGTCTGTCTGTTTGACATTCAGTTTAGCTTATTTTGGACCTCTAGCTTAGGTTTTGTTCAACAGATCAGAATTTTTCAGTTCTTGTTTTCTTGTTTCTTGCCCTGCCTGTATGGTGCCTTTTTCCCCCCTTAGGAAGGTCTACTTAAGTATTATAGACCCCAGCCAGATTTTCCCGGACCAAACTAGCCTCATGTCAGCAGGAAGGAGTCACCTCATCAGTTTTCCCTGAGGGTGAGACCCAGCAGTTTGAAAGGGTTTCCTAGGAAGCCTCTGGGCTCTTTGTTTTTCCTGTACTGCCCAGTATGTGGTGCTTGTGTTCCTGCAGGTCCCACCAGGATAAGGTGATGCAGTACCTTTAACTTCAGCAGACTCTTTCTGTTGGGGGCGTGGTGGAGACAGGAGAGGCTGTAGTTTGGTTTTAATTGCTTCACTTTTGTAGACCCTGAGGTTTGAAGTCCTTGAGGGAGGGATTCTACTGAGCTGGGCCCCACCCCTCTCCTGGGGAACGCACAGCCTCCAGACAAACATCCAAATGAGCTTAATTCTGCATATGCTTGGGGCAGTGGAGCCCGAGAAGCCTTACATCTGTATCCAAAGAGCAGTCAAGCCATAGAAGCACAGCCACTAAAACGAAAGGGAAAAATCCTTTTCAGAGCGGAGCCTGTTCCTTGGGTTTGCCCGTCAAGAGCTTAAGTTGGTCCATTGCTCTGTGTATCTGTAGGTCCTATGTTCCTCCTCCTTTCCTTCAGGGCCCAGACCTTTTCAAATCCAAAAGAACCTTTGTGTTTGTTTGTTTGTTTCCTGTCGCCCTGTCCCCTTTGCACCAGGGCAGAAACCAGCAACCTCCACTTTTATTCAAGGTTCAGCTGAGCTGGGGGCCTATTTTTAGTAGTCAGAATTTGTTAATTCCACAATTGGAGCCTGGTTGCGCTCAGCCCCTGCTGCTGGTAAAGTCTTTCCTTTCTCCTCTGGGAAGCAACCTGTGGGGGAGGGGCACCAGCCTCCACGGCTTTGGGGACTCACGGTCCTGGATGGGCTCGTAGCTGGTCCAGCTGGTCCATGCTGGTGTACGCTGTGTGTCTGGTCACTGACGTGGCCCCAGCAGTTGTTCTGTCCTGTTCCTGGCTATTTATTAGCTGCTCTGGAGGATGAATTAAATCCTCCACCTCGCTAAGCCACCATCTTGGCCCTTTCTGTCAGGCATCCTTGCCTCATTCCAGATCTTAGGGTGAAAGTTTTTATCAGTCATCATTGGATATGTTAGCTGTGGGTTTCTCATATATGATCTTTTTATACTGAGGAAAGTTTCCTTTGTATTCCTAGATTTCTAGGTATTTTTATTAAGAAGGGGTGCTGGCAAAGTGACTGATTGTGAAAACCTTGTTCTGATGCTCCTTTTATCTATGGTATGGACAGATGAGTAAAAAATATGGATTAAAAATAAATAATGGGGGAAGAAATGTTAAAATAAATTGGGTAGAGGGAAATACTAGTGGTCAGTGAGAGGAAGGGGTCAGGGGTATGGTACATATGAGTTTTTCTTTTTCCTTTTTATTTCTTTTTCTGGAGTGATGTAATGATCATGGAATGAATATACAACTATGTGATGATATTGTGAGCCACTGATTGCACACCAAGTATGGAATGTTCATTTGTTAAGAAAGTTCATGTTGTATGTTGATTAGCTTTATTAATAAAAATTAAAAAAAAAAAGTTCTTTCATGAACTAGAACAAATATGACCCTATTAAAAGGAGTTAATAGAGGTGTACATGAGGAAAATACACCTATTTTCCTATGAACCAGAGTTTTTATGGACCAGAGTTAACAGTAATATTTTCTTTCGTCAACAGCGATAAATGTAAACACATCAATAGTATGGATCATCGATATGGGGGGATGAGGGATATGGGAGGATTTGGATTTTATTTTTTACTTTTTTTTTTTTTCTGGAGTAATGAAAATGTTCTAAAATCGATCATGGGGATATATGCACAACTATTTGATCATACTGTGAGCCACGGATTATATACTTTGGATGGTTTGTATAGTGTGTGAATATATCTCAATAAAACTGAAAAAAAGTAAGGGGTGCTGGATTTTGCCAAATGACTTTTCTGCATCAATCTAGAGGACCGTATGGTCTTTTTTCTTCATTTTATTAATGTGGTATATTTATATTAACTGACTTTCTTGTGTTGAACCACCCTTGCATATCTGGAATAAATCCCACTTGATCATGGTATGTAATTCTTCTAATGTGCTGTTGGATTTATTGTGCAAGTATTTTGTTGAGGATTTTTGCAGCTATATTTATTAGAAAGATTGGTCTGTAATTATCTTTTCTTGTATCTTTATCAGGCTTTGATATTAGGGTAATTTTGGCCTCATAGAATGAGTTAGGAAATGTTTCCTCTTCAATTTTTTTGGAGAGTGGGCAAGATTGGTGTTAAATCTTGGATGTTTGGTAAAATTCAGCAGTGAGGATGTGGTCCTGGGCTTTTATTTGTTGGGAGATTTCTGATGACTCAGTCAGTCTTTTTACTTGTTATTGGTCTGTTGAGGTCTATTTCCTTTTTTTTCCTTCTATTTCTTCTTGAGTCAGTGTGGGTTGTTCAAGTACATCTAGGCATGTTTCCATTTTATCTAGGTCATCTAGTTTGGCAGATGGTTGTTCCTAGTATCCTTTTATAATCCATTTTATTTCCATGGAGTCTGTAGTAATGTCCTGCCTTTGCTGATTTTAATTGTATCCTCTTTTTTTCTGTCAGTCTAGCTAAAGATTTGTTAATTTTATTGATCTTTTCTAAACAACTTTTGATTTTGTTGATTCTATTTTTTTTTTATTCTTTCATTTATCTCTGCTCTAATCTTTATTTCTTCCCTTTTGCTCACTTGATTTTAATTTGCTCTTCTGTTTCTAATTCTTCCAGGCATGGGGGCTAGGTTCTCTGAGATTTTTTTTCTTCCTTTTTTAAGGTAGGCATTTTGAACTAAATTTCTCATTGAGTACTGCCTTTGCTGGATCCCATAAGTTTTCCTCCATTGTATTTTTTTTTTTCATTTGCCTCAACATATATATCCTAATTTCCCTTGAGATATCTACTATAACCTATTGGGTGTTTAAGAGTGTTGTGTGAATTTTCCAGTTCTCTGTTACTGATTTCTAGCTTCATTTCATTGTATTCAGAGAAGATCCCATTATGCGACAAAGGCAATGGATTCTTTGCCTCATGTACTCAGTGACCAATTCCTGAGACACACAGGGCTTTCTGAGAGAGAAAGAGTTTATTGCTAGGTGTGAAGCAGAAGAGCAGATGGCCGATCAGCCCAAAAATCTGTCTCCTGAAACTGCAGTAATTCTCATAGTTTATAGTATCGAAAGATGAATACGTTTTAGGATAAAGAGCACAGTGGCTCTATATGACATTCTAGTTTGCAAGCTGCCAGAATGCAATATACCAGAAATGGAATGGCTTTTCAAAAGGGAAATTTATTAAGCTGCAAGTTTACATGTTCTAAGGCTGTGAAAATGTCCAGATTAAAGCAAAGTTATAGAAATGTCCAATCTAAGACATCCAGGGAAAGATATCTTGGTTCAAGAAGGCTGATGATATTCGGGGTTTCTCTCTCAACTGGCAAGGCACATGGATAATCAAAAAATGCCCACTTAGCAGTACTACATGAGTATTAAAGGACAGGCTTTTCTGGGGTCCACCACAGATTCAAACTGGCACAGAGGTAACGATGTAACCACAGGTGATCTAATTATTGAGCATGCACAGATTGATTATGTGCTTATAGAACATATATAATAAAACAGCCTTAATATGATGATATGGTTTCTAGTGTTATAATGAGGTATAGGTGATTTATAGGTTAAAATCTAAGCCACTGCACATGCCAGGCCAGCCCATTTTGTTTAGATCCAGTTTAGTTTATCAAAATAACTTCAAAATTGGGATGGGTTCATTCTGGGCTGACTCATGAACCTTCATTAGTAAACATTAGGGACTGATGTGGGTATAGCTACCCCAATGCTTTTTTAGTTACTATTTGTGTATTATGTATTTTTCCCATCTTTTCACTTTTAGCCTACTTTTGTTTATTATTTTTAAGGTGAGTCTCTTGTAAACAATAAATTTATTTTTGAGAATGCTTGGGAAGTCTGCATACTCTAAATAATATGTTTTTAAATAGTCGGTTTTGAAACTTAAACCATTTACTGTTTTGCTTTCTCCTGTGGACTGTAGCCAGGGGACTTCATACATACTTTGGGAGATGCACATATTTACCTGAATCACATCGAGGCACTGAAAGCTCAGGTAAGAATTTTTTCTGTTACCTTTTTGAGTTTGTTACCTCATCTTAATGGAAGGTTCATTTATAGAACACTCTTAGTTAATAGGCACTCAGCTCAGTGCTGTGACTGATTGAAGCTGTGACGGTGCAGCTTCACTTTCGGATAGGCTGGTGGGCAGGGATTAGGCAGGCATGTGTTTCTCCAGCCACAGGCAGTGAGTATGATGGGTGCTATTAGGTACACAGCGCCAGGACCAGAGAGGAAAAGCCATGTTCTGACCAGGGGATTAGGGACCTTCCCAGAGTGGTATTTTAACTCATATTAGGAAAATTTAAATGCAAATATTTTCCCTTAATTTTATATTAAATAGGACTAAGATCTGAACTTTCAAAGTCTTATTTACTCAAATGTCTAAGTTTATATAGCAGCTAACAAGTTTTCATTTGAAACGGCAATAAAAATGCAAGTGTCTGCTAAATTAGCCCCAAGGAAAAAGAAATGTAGAACTGGAAACCTTTAGCCCCTTTCAGATTAGATTCTGGTTTTGCAAGTTAACTCTTTTTGGAAGCTTGAGCACTTCTGATTAGAGGGTGACTCCGCAGCTTGTTGAAAGTCTTTCACATTCTCTCTCTCCCCTGGTCTGTGCTAAACACAATAATAAGAGATCACAGTTTGTGTCACATCTTAATTGCCACTGAGTGTGTGTCCCAGGGATCCTGGCTTCCATCCCTTTCTGTTAATTGTCAACAGATTTAGTCTGCTTTCTGTGGGTGTGAGCTGGGCTAGGAATTGTGGAACCTTGGTAACCCGAATGGGGTGGCTCCCATAAGTTATAGACACAGAAGTAAAAGACTGTCCCTGTCCTCAGTAATTTCACTAAGAGTGGCTGAGAACTTACCCAGGTATCAGTTTACCCAGCTGAATCATCAGGCTACTAATGCTATGTAATTTCACAAAATACACTTTGTTATTTGTGTGAAAGAATCAGTTGGTTACTCTCCCAGAAGTATTGCCTAACCAGGGGTGTGGTATTTGTACCATTTATACCCTTATAGTTTTGTACCCTTATAAAATAGTTGATAAAATACTGTGTACTTGTCTTATGGAGAGATGTGGCGAGAGGAATTAAAGCAGGTTGTACATATTTGGCAAAATAATGATCCTAGGCCTTATTTTCTTGTTTTTAGCTTCAGCGAGAACCAAGACCTTTCCCCAAGCTCAAAATTCTTCGAAAAGTTGAAACAATTGATGACTTCAAAGCTGAAGACTTTCAGATTGAAGGGTACAATCCTCATCCGACTATTAAAATGGAAATGGCTGTCTAAAGTGCTTTTAACAGAATTATTTCAAGGGTGTTGTCAGTCTTTAGGGCACGTGAATTATTTTTGCTATAGAGGAGAAGAATTAGGTCAGAAACCTATTGGTTACCTATTAGTTGTTATTCACTTTTTAAATGCCTTCTTTTTAAGGATGTTGCTATGAGCAAATATAACTGCTATTTGTTTTAGTAACAAGAGGCTTGGAGTTTAGTTAACTAAAAAGGCTAAGATTATGAAGAGTAAAAATTTATAGACAAAATTTATATACAAAAAACGTGTCCATGCATTTAAAACCCTATCTTTATAAAGAAGGTCCGTAAATTTCAAGAATTATATAAACTATTCCCTCAAACTTTAGGGAATAACACCATAATGGTTAGTGTGCTTATAACTTAGTTATATTGTTTGGTAGGTTGCTATAATATCGCCTGTTCTACCCTCACCAGTGTTTTATTCTGTATTGCCCTGTCAGCCCAGTTCCTGCCTAAGATAATTAGGTTTGACCAAACCCTGGTAAACAAACCAGCTATATTGTCGTTTACGTGCTAATTATAGAATTAAAACTATTTTGCCTACGTAAGAGAAAATTAAGATGTATGCCTGTCATTTTTGTTGCCTGATTCACAATATCAGTAATGAACATGAATATAACTTTAAATACTTAAGCTCTTCATCTCTTTCCTCCGCTTCACCTGATGATGATTTAATCCAAGTAACAAAATTCATCAGTCTAGCTGCCTTTTATCACTAAAATATAATGTCCATTTTAAGGCTTATAAGAAAAAAACTATAACATTTTGACCTCGTTGGTTTTACTGCAACAACAAAAGAGCTGCCAGACTATTTTCAAGGTTAACCAATAAAATGTTTTTACATTTGTTGCATACAAGACACCCTGCTTGTTGCTATAGAATTATTTTTATTCTGCTAATTTAGGACAGGTATTAAATAGAATAAGGAATTGTTCTGGCAAGCTAATAATTATTATGTCACTTATTCTCAAGTATAGTTTAATGTTTAGTATGGAAATTTTTTAATGTCTTTCTGGATTTTGGATTAATTAAATCTAAATTCATATAAGAAATATATATGAGAATACAAGAAAAAGAAATATGTGAGAATACATATTTATTTGCTAAAAGACTAAGGTAATTATTGAGCTGATTTTTGAGATTCATACGACTTATAGACAAACTTGTCTTGATTGGGAGGATTTTTTTTTTTCTCCTTTTGTAATTTTAAGCCTTTTCCCTTAAAAAAAAAAAATGTTATGGCTGAATACTTAATTTCTTTGAGCTGCAAGGAGTTTCTTCCAGACTTCACCTTCAGGATACTGATATTTCTTTACAGATTCCTCCTTCATTTCTGTTGAATAGCCAGCATCCTATCAAAGACAAAAATTTGATAGGTGCTAATAACCATCTGGAACAAAAACATGTATTTTATGTATTTCTTCTCCTAGAAATGCTTTTAAGTCTAAACCAGAGATAGCTGATTAATTTTAAAAATAAAATTGCAGATTGTTTAAAATGGAGAGAGATACACTATGGAATCCTTAAACAGAAAACTCATTTCTCTTTCTTTTAGTAGTTTATACACAAAACCATATAGAAAAGGTACAGTTTCCATAAACACTCCTCCCTACGCTCAGTTTTCCCTATTAACATATCATATTAATGTGATACCTTTGTTACAATTTATGAAAGAATGTTATTATAATTGTAATATTAACTATAATCATATATATATTACCGGAAACCTCACAGTTTAACCACTTTCAAGTATACCGTTCAGTGGTGTGGATTACATTCACACTGTTGGGCTGCCCATCATCACCATCCATCACCAAAATTTTCCCATCACCCCAAAGAGAAACTCTGTACCAATTTAGCATTAACTACCCATTCCCTATCTCCACCCCAGCCCTTGTTAAACCTGTATTCTAGTTTCTGACTGAATTTTCTTATTCTGATTATTTCGTATCAGTGAGACCAAATAATACTTGTTCTTTTGTGTCTGGTTGATTATTTCCAGCATGCTATCTTCAAAGTTCCATCCATATTGCAGCATGTGCTAGAACTTCATTTCTTTTTTATGGCTAATTTTCCATGTGTATACCACGTTTTGTTTATCCATACATCCATTGATGAAAACTTGGACTGTTTCTACCTTTGGCAACTGTGAATAATGCCATTATGAAAATCAGTCTGCAGATAGGTTAGAGTCCCTGATTTCTATTCTTTTGGGTGTATGCCTAGTAATAGGATTGCCAAGTCATGTGCTAATTCTTACATTTCTGAAGAATAGCCAAACCGTTTTCCACAGTGGTTTTACGATTTTAAATTCCCAACAACATTGTACAAGTGTTTCTGTTTCTACATATCCTCTCTAACACTTGCTAGTTTCCTTTTTTAAACAGTGGCCATCTAGCATGTGTGGAATGGTATCATGGTTTTGATTTGCATTTCCCTGTTAGTTAAGGAGATTGCACATCTTTTCATGTATTTTTTTGCCATTTATCTTCTTTCGAGAAATTTCTATTCAGGTCTTTCCCCAACTTTTCAGTTGGGTTGTTTGTCTTTTTGTTGTTGAGTTACAGGAGGTTGTTTTGGTTTGTAAGTTGTCAGAATGCAATATACCTGAATTAGAATGGCTTTTAATAAGTTATGTTATGAAAGGGAATTTAATAAATTACAAGTTTATAGTTCTAAGCCTGTAAAAATGTAGCACCTTGATTAGGTGCATAAATATTTATGGTTACGATTAACTGCCCCTTTTATTGATATATTGTATGCTTCTTTGTCTCATAACATTTTTGCACTTAAAATCTATTTTGTCTAATATTAGTATAGCTACCTCAGTATTTTTTTTTGGTTACTGCTTGCGTGGAATATCTTTTTCCATCCATTCACTTCCAACCTATTTTTATGTTTGAGTCTAAAATGAGTCTCTTTTAAATAGCATATAGATAGATCATATTTCATCCATTCTGCCAGCCTGTGTCTTTTAACTGGGGAGTTTAATCCATTAACATTTACTGTTACTGTAAAAGCAGCCCTTGCTTCAGACATTTTATCCTTTGGTGTGTTTTTTTGTTTTTTACATCCTGCAATATTGACATTCCTTTGTTCTTCCTCATGCAAAAACATTTTTTAATTTGTACATTTAGTCACTATCATTGTACACTCTAGGCATTTCTACATTATGCCATCTCAGTCTTTATCGTCTGTCTGTCCTTCTGGTTTCATATGTGCCCCAGCCCTCCTCCCTCTATCCTTCTCATATTCAGCTGTATTCAGTGTATTTACATTATTGTGCTACAATCAGGTAATATTGTGCTATCCATTTCTGAATTTTTACAATCAATCCTATTGCACAGTCTGTATCCCTTCAGCTTAGTTACCCAATATCTATCCTATTTCTATCTCATGATGGCCTCTGTTCTTAACTGAAAATCTCCCAACTGAGTACGTTAGACTTCTTCAATTTGTACATTTATGTCTTTTATAAGAGTTGGGAAATTTTCCACCATTATTTCCTCAAATATTCTTCCTGGCCCTTTTCTCCTCCTGGGATATCTATTGTTCTAGTTTGCTAGCTGCCGGAATGCAATATTCCAGAAATGAAATGGTTTTAAAAAGGGGAATTTAATAAGTTGCTAGTTTACAGTTCTAAGGCCGAGAAAATGTCCCAATTAAAACAAGTCTATAGAAATGTCCAATCTAAGGCATCCAGGGAAAGATACCTTGATTTAAGAAGGCCGATGAAGTTCAGGGTTTCTCTCTCAACTGGAAAGGTGCATAGCAAACATGGTCAGGGTTTCTTTTTTGGCTGGAAGGGCACATGGTGAACACGGGCATCATCTGTTAGCTTCTTCTCCAGCTCCCTGGGAGGCGTTTTCCTTCTTCATCTCCAAAAGTCACTGGCTGGTGGACTCTGCTTTGTAGTTCTACAGCGTTCTCTGTTGTGGCTTTTTTGTGGCTCTGTCATTCTTTTCTGCTCTCTCTGAATTTCTCTTTTATAGGATTCCAATAAAGTAATAAAGTAATCAAGACCCACCTAGAATGGGTGGAGACATGTGTCCACCTAATCCGGCTTAACAACCACTCTTGATTGAGTCACATCTCAGGGGAGATGATCTAATTAAAGTTTCAGGCATACAGTACTGAATAGTGATTAGAAGAAATGGCTGCTTTTACAAAATGGGATTAGGATTAAAACATGGCTTTTCTAAGGTACATACCTCCTTTCAAACCACTGCACCTGTGATGCATATATCTGTGCACTTTAATGTTGTCCATTTCCCCGAGACTCTACTCATTTTTCCAGCTTTTTCTCCATTTCTTATTTTGTTTGTGGAAATTTGGTTGCCCTGGCCTCTAGTTTGCTGATCCTTTCTTCTGCCTCTTCAAATCTGCTATTGTGTGTCTCTAGTATATTTTCAGTTTCATCTACAGTGTCTTTCATTTCCATAAGATGTTTCTTTTCTGCATATTCTTTCAGATTTTTTCTTTATGCTCTCCTAATATCTTATCTTTGATCTCCTTAGCCATCTTGTTGAATTTGTTTAGATTTATTTGACCATCTTTGATTAGTTTTTCCAAATTCTGTATCTCCTCCAACTTTTCAATTTGATCGTCTTGCTTGGCCATAACTTTTTAAAATTTTTACTGTATACTATATACAAAGCAAAGAAATAAAAAAGTAAGTTTTCAAAGCACTCTTTAACAAGTGGTACAGGACACATCCCAGAGTTTGTCATGGGCTATCATACGATCATTCTCATATTTTTCCTTCTAACTGCTCCAGAATATAGGAGGATAGAGGGCTTAAATACTTTTTTACATTCACAATAGATTTTTTTTCTTCTTTTTGTGAAAAATAACATATACAGAAAAGGTATAATTTCCAAAGCATAGCACCACAATTAGTTGTAGAACATATTTCAGAGTTTGACATAGGTTACAATTCCACAATTTTAGGTTTTTACTTCTAGCTGTTCTAAAATACTGGAGACTAAAAGATACATCAGTGTAATGATTCAGCATTTATATTCATGTGTTAAATCCTATGTTCTCTGTATAACTCCACCATCACCTTTGATCTTTCCATCCCTCTCTTTAGAGGTGTTTGGGTTATGGGAATTCTAAATTTCTCATATATAATGTGTCTGTCACTAATATGGGGGAGGGAGATGGAACTATCTGATGTTCTGGAAAGGCTGAACTAGGTTTCAGGGACCCTAGGTTTCTGGAGGTTGTAAGTTTCTAGAAAGTTACTCTAGTGCAAGAAACCTTGTGGAATCTTATCTATTGCCCTAGGTGTTCTTTAGAATTGGCTGGAATGGTCTTGTTGGGGTTGGCAGGTTATGATAGGTAGCATGGTCTAACTGAAGCTTGGGTAAGAGCAACCTCCAGAGTAGCCTCTCTACTCCATTTGAACTCTCTCTGCCACCGATACTTTATTAATTACACTTCTTTCCCTGCGTTTGATCAGGATGGAATTGTTGATCCCACGGTGCCAGCTCTGGATTCATCCCTGAGAGTCGTCTCCCATGTCGCCAGGGAGACTTTCATCCCTGGATGTCATGTCCCACGTAGAGGGGAGGGCAGTGATTCCACTTGCAGAGTTGGGCTTAGAGAGACTGAGGCCACATCTGAGCAAAAAAGAGGTCCTCTAGAAGTAACTCTTAGGCATGCCTACAGGTAGGCTACCTACATAGGCTTCACAAAGTAAGCCTTGTAGGGCCGGCTTCTTGCTGACAGATTCTTTCAGGACTTCTTTTTCGGTGAAAACTTTAATCTCTCCCTCAATTTTGAAGGACAATTTGGCTGGGTACAGAATTCCTGGCTGGAAGTCTTTTTCTTTCAGGATCTTGAATATATCATACCACTGCCTTCTTGCCTCCACGGTGCTAGTTCAGTATTCTGAACTCAGTCTTTTATGGTTTCCCTTGTATGTAGTAGATTGTTTTCCTCTTGCCTCTTTTGGATTTTCTGCTCGTCAACATTTGACAGACTGATTAGTATGTGCCTTGGGGAAAGCCTATTTGGATCTATTCTGTTTGGAGTTCATTGGGCTTCTTTGACTTGTATATTTATGTTCTTTGTGAAGGTTGGGAAGTTTTCCCCTGTTATATCTTCAACTACTCTTCCTAGTCCTGTACTCCTCTCTTCTCCTTCTGGGACACCAATGATTCTTATTTGTGCACTTTGTTTTGCCTATCATTTCCCTGAGATCTAATTCAGTTTTTTCCATCTTTTTTGCCACTTACTGTTTTGAGTCTTCAATATCAGTTTCCTGTCCTCTACATCACTTATTCTTTCTTCTGTCTCTTCAAATCTGGTGCTGTGTGCCTCTAGTAAGTTTTTTATTTGGTCAATAGTCGTTAATCTCTGTGATATCCGCTATTTTTCTATTTATTCTTTCAGAGTCCTCTTATGCTCTTCTGTTGTCTTCTTGATCTTTATATCATATGTTGTCCCACTTATTTTATTAGAGTTGTGTGACCATCTTTGATTAATTATTTCAATGTCTGTGTCTCCTCTGGTATTTTAATATGGTCATTAGGCAGAGCTATATCTGTCTGCATTATGATATGCTTTGTGAGCTTCTGCTGTCTTTGTGGCATGTAAATATCTTGATTTACTTTGGGAGTTGATTTCTTTCAATAATCTAAGGCCTTGTGTTTGCGGGATGGTTGTACAGCAGGGACCAGGGTACGGGGTGGAGCACTCGGTTTGGTGATTTGTTTCAGGGCAGGTAAGGGCACAGGTTGGGGATGTTACGCTGATGCTTGTGAACGTGAGCACCCAGTGACCAGGGAGATTGTAGCTGTGCAGGTGCACTGGTCTGGGGGGCATAACCCTGGTGTGCACTGGTCTAAGGCACAGGGCCCTTTGTGTGCATGCCTAGAACTGTGGCAGGTCGGCATCATGCATTGTTGGAGTGGGGGCAGATGTGATCTGGCTGTGCACATTGGCATTTTCTCAGAGCTGGGAAGTGAGGCTGAGGGCTGTGTGCATGCACAGTTCTAGGACTGCTGTAAAGTGCGGTTCCCAGACCTGAATGTCGTGATTGTGGGTCCATGTGCATGTGTGGGCCTGGGAGTGCAGTAAATGGATTGCTGAGCTCAGGGAGGGTGGGTTGAGGCTGTGCTACAGTATGGGTGGGGGTCAGGGATAGCTTAGGTATGGAGGTCAGTGCCCGTAACAGCCTCCAGGGAACATGTAGGGGGAGGTAGTGCTCAGGAGGGGTGTAAGAGATATGATGGGCTGCACTTGGGGTGGGAGTGTGGGGCAGGTAGGTGCACTAAGGGCTGATGGGGTGGGGGTGCCTGGGGTGCGGGGAATGGGAGGAGGGGACAGGGTTCAGGTACATGGGGTATGGGGTGGGTCGCCAGTCACAAGGTTGCACTGGTGAGGGTGGCATGCCCAAGGAACCGGCCTGGCTTCCTAGTCCTGTGTTCCCATCTGTGCAGTCCTGTGGGCTCCATAACACCGTGCCTCTGCACTGGGCTCAAGCTTTCTTCCTCTCAGTTCCTTGTCCTTTGTGAACAGTGCTGCCACATGTGGTACAGAAGGCCCTCCCAGGTCAGCCACACTCCTGAATCGCTGCCTCAGTTGCCCTCCTGTCTCTTCTCTAACTTTTCAGTGGAGCAGGCTAATCTTGAGCTACAACCAACTTCTGGGAAGATGGCTGTATCTTCTTGAATGTTGTGTAATTTTTTTGCTGGTATGAGGGCATCTGATTATCTTCATTCATAATGTTATTTTGAAAGTTGGTTTCACTCTCATCTAAAATTGTTTTTGTTGATGGGTCTGTGTTAAAGGTCTTCTTTGGCCCTTGGTTCCATCCAAAATGGCCAGGGTCCTGCTGCAGGTTGTGGAGACCAAGTTCCTCAGGGCCCTGGGGTGGGAATACGGCTTCCTAAGACTGCTCTTTCCCAGCAAATAGTACTTTTCAGCATGGCTCTACTGAGGTAAGTTATTATTTTAGCCCTCTGTCCCCTGTGCTTCTGAGGTAGGTGGAATTGATGGTGGTCCTGTGGGCACCTGTCCAGAAAGGACCAAGGATTCGGGATCCTGCAGTCCAATTTCATCAACAGTTGGATCAGAACTGTGCCACGTCTTCATTTGTTCCCAGGTGGGTGTTCCGACTCTCCCAGTCCACAGCAGCCAACTAGGGAGGATCTGGGTTGATCAGAAGCTGTTAGCCTTGAGGATGGGACGTGCACATCACGAGTCATAGTGGAGTTGAGTCACTCACTACAATTTCTTTGTGTGTGGAGACAATGGTGTTGCTAGTGCCCTGAGCTCTCCCTGGAAAGGATCAAGGCTGTGGGACTCAGTGGGCTAACTTCACCACCTAACAGCTGAATAGGGAGTATGCTGCACAGTGCTCTGATCCCAGGAAGAGGACTTCTCTGTCTTATCCATTCCGCAGTCATTAGCTAGGCAAGAACTGGTCAGAAGCCACTGGCCTTGAAGGTGGGGGAGCATGCAAGAAGTTGTGGTGGAGCTGATCTCTTACCACAACCACAGTTTCTGTGTTTATGGGAACAGTGGTGCTGTGGCCACCCCAGGCCTCTTGCCTGGAAAGAACCTGGGCTGTAGGACCCAGAAAATAAACTTTGGTGGCCAACAGGTTGGATCAGAACTGTGCTGCATCTCCCACTTTTCTGTGGGGAGCCTCCCTGTCTCTCCCAGCCTGCAGCAGCCAGCTGGGCAAGAACCAGTGGGGCGGGGTATGGGTGTGTGGGTGGGCGTGTGGGTGTGGTGTTTGCACAAAAACTGCACATTTTAAGTCCTTACTTTTCCTCACAGTGAGGGAAGGCTGGCATTAGAAATGCACTGTCAGGGGAAATCTAACTTCTAAGCCCTGACCCTCAGACTGTAGGAGTTTGATATTGAATAAAGAACCACTTGTTTCTAGATACAGAAAATAAACTCTGAAGGAGTCAAAGTTCTGGCTTCCTAGTATTAGTTCACCAGAACATGTACAGAAATAGCTGATGGTGCTCCCTGTGTTGGGCCTTCGAGGCCACAGCTTACCTTTGGAGGCATGTAAGAAGCCTTCTTGATGGTCACAGGATATTTGAAATGCTCATGGAGGTGCTCAACATATTCACACATCCTAGAAGGAAAGGATCAGAGGTCTGAAATTGAAAGAGCACTTAGGGGACCGTGGAGGACTGGAGGACAGGCATTCTACACAGACAGAATCACAAAGCCAAGGAGCTGGGGTATGCCAGCATGTGTTGCCTGCTTCACTTGTATGGCAGCATCCCTGGGCAGTGGATTCTCTTAGCCAAAACAGGCCTGAGGCACTTGCATCCACTTAGAGGCCGGCTGAGGCACCAGGGACCCAGTACATCCAGGTGGAGGATGACTCGCCCCTCGGGCTGGGGGCACTTTTCAAGGTTGGTCAGGACCCCCCACTACCACCCCCAATTTCATCCTGAAAGCTAGAACTAAAATGAGGAGAGGCAAAAGCAGACTAGCCTAGGAATGTTTCATTTTCCATAATAGAATCAGGGAATAGTAATTGGGCCGGAAAGGTTGTTCAGTCCTGTGAACAACTGAGGTTCAGACCCATGTGATCTTGTCACTAATGACCGCTTCAGGGCTCAAGCCCAGGTCTCCTTATTTCTAATCTAAACTATTTTAGGCAGACTGAAAAGCAACACAGTTCCACTCTCCAGGTTAATTAAAGAAATTATTATAATTATAATTGAAGCCTAGTGTATGCCCTGAAAAATTTTGCCATCCTGGATTTGGTGTGTCCCTTGCCCACCCATGCTTTTTTCTTTAACAGTTTTTTTCATTGTATGATATAACATATACAAAGCAAAGAAAGAAAAAAGCAATAGTTTTCAAACCACTCTTCAACAAGTGCTTCTGGGATCATGACAGATCCTAGAGTTTCCATGGGCTACAATATCATCCTCTCAGATTTTTACTTCTAGCTGTTCCAGAATATAGGAGGCTGGAAGGAATTAATATTTTTTTATCATCACAATGGATTTTTTTGTGTGTGAAAAATCACATATATAAAAAAAGCAATAGATTTCAAAGCACAACACAACAATTAGTTATAACTGGAGAACAGAGTTCAGAGTTTGGTCTGGGTTATAGTTTCACAATTTTAGGTTTTTACTTCTAGTTGCTCTATGATCCCGGAGACTAAAAGAAATATCAGTTTAATGATTCAGCAATCATTTTCATTTGTTAAACCTTACCTTCTCTGTATAACTCCACCATCACCTTTGATTTTTCTATCCCACCCTTTAGGGGTATTTGGGCTATGGCCATTCTCACTTTATGTTGGAAGGGGCTGTCAGTAATATGGCGTAGGGAGATGGAACTAGCTGATATACTGGAGAGGCTGGCCTTTCTAGGTTTCAGGACTTATCTGGTTCAGGGACCCATCTAGAAGGGTGGTTTCTGGAAAGTTACCCTAGTACATGGAACCTTTGCAGAATCTTATATATTTCCCTAGGTGTTCTTTAGGATTGGCTGGAATGGTTTAGGTTGGGATTTGGCAATTATAGGTAGCAATGCCTAACTGAAGCTTGCATAAGAGTGACCTCCAGAGTAGCCTCTTGACTCTATTTCAACTCTCTCAGCCACTGATACTTTTTTAGTTATACTTCTTTTCCCCCTTTTGGTCAGGGTGGAATTGTTGATCCCATGGTATTAGGGCCAGACTCATCCCTGGGCATCATCTCCCATGCTGTCAGGGTGACTTTCACCCCTAGATGTCATGTCCCACGTATAGGGGAGGGCAATGATTTTACTTGCAGAATTGGGCTTAGAGAGACTGAGGCCACATCTGAGCAACAAAAGAGGTCCTTCAGAAGTAACTTTTAGATATACCTATAGGTAGGCTAAGCTTCTCTACAACCTACATAAGCTTCACAAGAGTAATCTTCAAGATCAAGGGTTGGCCTATTGATTTGGGTGTCCCTAATGTATGACACAGTATCAGGGGATTTCCTGATGGTAAAGCTTAATAGTTTCATATTTTTTCTCCTGTCCTTCAAGGGACTTTGCCAATACTTTTTAATTTTCTGTTTAATATATTCTAAGATGTATCTAGGTATTTTATTAAGGTATATAGGATTAAAGGCCCTTATTCTTATTCTGGGCTTCCTGTGTTTCAGTTGTTCAAAAGAGCTATCCAGACAGGTTGAGTTAGATTATGTGCTATAGAAAATTTAGGTTCTGAGCAAAATAAACCTTTCTTCCTTTGATCTCAAAGTGTAGGTGTGGTTCTAAAATACCGATTATCTTCCTTACCCCTGTGTTCTCAACCGGGACATGATAGGCTTCATTCTTATCTCTAAATACCAGGTTTTACATATATAAAACAGCCTCTCACCCACCCATGTTTTAATGCTTTGTACTACATGCTCTGAGTGATCTCTCTGTGACACCACATTAAATTTCAGGAAGAGAGAGGGACTTCCAGGGAGATGACAGAGTGAATTGAGATCACTCCTGTCCTGTGGAACAAGATAGGGGAAGGAAGAAAGTGGTCGGGACTGCAGTCCTGGGATATGAGTAAACAAACAGTTCTCTTGGTTATTTGGGGGAGGAGAGTGGTGGGTGAATTGGGACAGGGAGAGGAGGGTGGGTCAACTGACTGTGATCCCCACTGGGTGTGAGCTACGGCATGAGGGGTGGTATGATCGGAGGGAACTGTTCTTCCCTCCTCTCCAGCCTGCCCTAGCTGCTGGCTGGGAAAACTTCCCTGCATGGATCCATAGTCAACAGTGTCCACAAGGAGTCTGGAGGCAGACCTGACCATCCACCACTGGGGACCCGGCCTCCGAGAATGGGGAGCTATCACCTAGCTAAGTGTCAGGAATAGCCAGCCCCACAGGGGTGGTGTTTGGTGGACACACTGAGCACTACAGGTCAGCTACTCCCTCGGGCACTGGTCAGCTCCCCAGTCCTGAGGGCTAGGGCTGGCTATTCAGCCTTGGGGGAGGAGGGTAAGGGTCAGGAGCAGCCATGCACGTCAGTGTCCCAGCCACTGCAGTCCAGGAAGGGTTAGCCTGAGGTAGGAGTCGTCTCAGGAGTGCCACCTGTTGACAAGAAGCAGTAAGTATAAGCTACGTAACTCCCTATCTGCCTAGGTTTTTTTTTTTCCCCTAATTTTTTTTTTCCTTTTTAAAAAATTATTTCTTAGTAGTATAATTGTTTAATTTATTTTTACATATAGCTTATATTTTTTATTGAGTATTTTTTATTATTCTATTTCATTTATTTTTTCTCTCTCTCGTTGGTGGGCCATAGTCCAAATTCACTCCCAATATGTCTTAGGTTGTCTCCTTCTGACTCTGAGGCCTACTACAGTTGAGGTGTGTTTTGTTGTAGGTTTTTCATATTTTCATTAAATTTTTAGTTTATTTAGTTAGTAGAATCCTTTTTTTGGGGGGGGGGAGGGGTGCATGGAGTAGGAGTCAAGCCCAGTTCTCCCATGTGGTGGATAGCCATTCTACCACGAAGTGCCCATACACCCTGGCGTAGTTTCTAACAGAATGTCAAGTTGAAATGTATCACCTACTTAAGATCTGGACATTTGGCAGGGAATAACTGACAAACCAAGTGCAAGAGGAAATCTTCAACACAAAACCAAGTAAATGTATAAATGTAGACAGGAGAAGGAAACCAACTTGCAAAATAACCATATTAAGACAATCAAATGCCTCAAACACAATAAAAAAATCATAAGAAATGAAGATCCAAGCAGAAATGGCACAAATGACCAAGTCAAAACTCCAGAGGGAACACAGAATATGGAACGATTATTTAATAGCTATATAAAATAAATAGTTATTTTTTAAAAAGGCTATCAGAAGACATTAGAGAACAGCATAAATAAGAATTCAAAAGATTAACTGAAGAATAGCAGATCTTACAGGACTGAAAGATTCAGTAGGCCAAATTAGAAATATACTAGAGATACAAGATAACAAATGTGAAGAAGTAGAAGGAAGAATAAGTGAGCTAGAAGACAGAACAGTTGAACTAGAGCACACAAAAGAACAAATGGCAAGAAAGATGGAAAAAATGGAATGAATCTTAGGTAAATGATAGACAAGAGGCACACAAAGAATCATTGGTGTCCCAGAAGGAGAACAGTAAAGGGCTGGGAAAGTTAGCTGAAGATAAAATTGTGGAAAACTTCCCAAACCGTATAAAAGACAAACACACAAATCAAAGAGGTCCAATAAACCCCAAACAGCGTATATCCAAATATGACTAATCCAAGATACATACCAATCAAACTGTCAAATGCTGAAAAGAAACAAGTCCTGAAAGCAGCATGAGAAAAGGAATCTACTACATACAAGGGAAAACACATAAGACTGACTTCAGACTACTCAATAGGAACCATGGAAGCAAGAAGGCAGTGGTACCATACATTTAAGATCCTGTGCGAGAAAGGCTTTCAGCCAAGAATTCTTTATCTAGCCAAGTTATCCTTCAAAACTGAGAGAGATTAAAATCTTCAAAGACAAAGATTGAGAGAACTAGTCAACAGAAAGCTGCCCTACAATAAATACTAAAGGGAGTCCTATCACCTGGAAAAAAAAAAAAGATAGGAGAAGGAAGTTGGAGGAGACCACAGAATTGAAGAACAGGAGTAACGGTAATTTAAAGGATAAAAAGAGAGAGATGGAAAAGAATATATAGATCTGATAAATAAAAACTAAAGGATAAAATAATAGTCAAGAACTGCTTTTACAGTGATTATTTTGAATGTGAATGGACTAAACTCACGAATTAGAAGATACAGACTAGCAGAATGGATTAGAAAACAATCTATCTACAAGGTGTTTACAAGAGACGTTTTAGACTCAAGGACACAAATAGATGAAGTGAAAGGATGGAGAAAAATCTTTGCAAACTAACAAAAAGAAAACAGAAGAAACTATACTAATTTTGGATAAAACAGACTGTAGATGTAAAGATGTCATAAGAGACAGAGGGACACTACGTATTAATAAAAGGGACAATTCACTAAACCGAAATAACAATCTTAAATATTTATGCTCCCAATCAAGGAGCTCCAAGATACATGAGGAAAACAATGGCAAAAATGAAGGAAGCTATAGCTGTTTTCAACAGTAATAGTAGGAGACTTTAATACATGACTCTCCACTATAGATAGAACAACCAGACAGGAGACCAACAAGGAAACAGAGAAACTAAACAATGGGATAAATGAGTTAGACCTAACAGACATACATAAAATCATTACACCCCAAAATACCAGGATATACATTCTTTTCTAGTGCATGTGGAATGTTCTCCAGGATAGATCCTATGCTGGGACACAAACTGAATCTTTATAAATTTAATAAGATTGAAATCCAAAGCACTTTCTTTGACCCCAATTGAATGAAGCTGGAAATAATCACCAAAGAACCAGCGCTTTCACAAATATATGGAGATTGAACAACATACTCTTAAAAAATCAGAAGGTCAAGAAAGGAATTGCTAGATAAATCAATAAATATCTGGAGACGAATACAACATATCAAAACTTAGGGGATGTAGCAAAGGCAGTGCTGAGAGGGATATTTACTGCACTAAATGCCTATATTAACAATCAAGAATGAGCAAATTCAGGATTTAACTGCTCACTTAGAGAATTTAGAGAAAGAACAGCAAACTAACCCCAAAGCAAATAAAAAGAGAAATAACAAAGATTAAAGCAGGAATAAAACCGGAGACCAGTAACACAACAGAATCAACAAAACCAGAAGTTGGTTCTTTAAGAAAATCAATAAAATGATTGACCCCTAGCTAGACTAACAAGAGAAGACACACAAAAAATCAGAAATGAGAGGGGGGTTGTTAGCACAGATCATGAAGAAATTAAAAAAATCAGAATATTATGAACAACTTTATGCCAACAAATTAGACAATTTAGAGGAAATGGACACATTCCTCAAACACATGAATTACCTATACTGACCTGAAGAAACAGATGTCAACAAACCAGTTACAAGTAAAGAGATTCAGTCAGTCATCAAAAATCTTCCCAGAAAGAAAAGCCCAGGACCAGATGGTTTCACAGGTGAATTTTATCAGACATTCCAAAATGAACTAATATCAATCCTGCTCAAACACTTCCAAAAAATTGAAGAAAAAAGGACGATACTGTGCCAATTTGAATTCTGTGTACCCCAGAAAAGCCAAGTTCATTAACCTTCATTCAATATTGCTGGGTGGTATCTTTTTTATTATTATCATGGAGATGTGACCCACCTAACTGGATGGTAAATTTTGATCAGATGGCTTCCATGGAGATATATCTCCATCCATTTAAGGCGGGGTTGCTTACTGGAGTCCTTTAAGAAGAAACCATTTTGGAAAAAGTTTTAGAGCTGGAGAGCCCACACAGCCAGAGACCTTTGGAGATGAAAGAGGACACCCCCAGGGAAGCCCTTGAAGAAGCTGGGAGAGAAAGCTCGCAGATGTTGCCATGTCCCTTGATAAAGGTGTTCTGGACCCCATCAGCCTTTCTTGAATCAAAGTATTTTTCCCTGGATGCCTTAGTTTGGACATTTTCATGGTCTTAGAGCTGTAAACTTGCAACTTAATAAATTCCCCTTTTACAAAGCATTCCGTTTCTGGTATATTTCATTCTGGCAGCTTTTACAAACTAAAACAGCTACCTAACTCATTTTATGAAGCTAACATCACTGTAATACCAAAACTGGATAAAGATGCTGCAAGAAAGGAAAACTTTAGATCAATCTTCCTAAATAACTACAGATGTAAAAATCCTTAACAAAATACTAGCAAATCAAATCCAGTGACACATCATGACCAAGTGAGGTTTATACCTGGAATGCAAGGGTGGTTCAGCACAAGAAAAATTAACAGAAAACAGCACATTAACAAATCAAAAGGGAAAAATCACACGATAATATTGATTGATGCTAAAAAAGCATTTGACAGAATCCAGCATCCTTTCCTAATAAAAACACTTCAAAAGTTAGGAATCAAAGGAAACTTTCTCAATATGATAAAGGGCATAGATGAAAAACCCACAGCCAGCATCATACTTAACAGTGAGAGATTGAAAGCATCTCCCCTAAGATTGGCAACAAGACAAGGATGCCCATTGTCACCACTGTTACACAACATTATGCTAGAAGCCCTAGCTGGAGCAATCAGACAGGAGAAAGAAATAAAAGATATCTGAATAGGAAGGGAAGAAGTAAAGCTTTCATTATTTGCAGATGACATGATCCTGTATTTAGAAAACCCTGAGAAATCTATACCAAAGCTACTTGAGCTAAAAAACAAATTCAGCAAAGTGGTGGGATATAAGATTAATGCACAAAAATCAGTAATATTTCTATATACAAGCAATGACCTAACAAAGGAGACAAGGAAAGAATTCCATTCAAAATAGTGACCAAAAGAATCTGGTATCTAGGAATATGCCTTAACGAGGGATGTCAAGGACTTGTACACAGAAAATTACAAAAAATTGCTAAAAGAAATTTTAAAATGACCTAAATAGATGGAAAGACATTCAGTGCTCACAGACAGGAAGGTCAAATGTTGTTAAGATGACAATTCTACCCAAACTGATCTACAGATAATGCAATACCAATTAAAATCCCAACACCCTACTTTGAAGACATGGAAGAGCTGGTATCAAATTTATTTAGAAGGGAAAGAGATCTGAATAGCTACAGAAATTCTTAAAAAAAAAAAAAGAAAAAGAAAAAGAGCTAAATGGGAGGACTATCACTTCCTGACTTTAAAACTTCCTATAAAGCTTCAGTGGTCAAAACATGGCACTGGCACAAAGATAGAAGTATCAACCAATGGAATAGAACTGAGAGTGCAGAGACAGACCATGGAATGTATGGGCAATTGATCTTTGATAAGGCCCCCACATCCACTGAACTAGGATAAACCGGCAGGGTAGAATTGGATATTACACCCTATACAAAAATTAATTCAAAATGGATTAAAGACCTAAATGTAAGAGCCAGTACCTTAAAACTTCTAGAAGAAAATGCAGAGAAACATCTTCAACATCTAGTAATAGGAGGTAGCTTTTGAAACTTTACACCTAAAACACAAGTAGTGAAGGAAAAAACTGATAAATGGAAACTCCTTAAGATAAAGAGCTTTTGTGTCTCAAAGGAATTTGTTTAAAATGGTAAAGGAGCAGCTAACTCAATGGGAGAAATATATTTGGAAATCATTTATCTGATAAAGGCTTGACATCCTGTGTACATAAATAAATTATGTACTTCGACAATAAAAGAACAACCAAACTAATTATAAAATGGGCAGAGGTTATGAATAGACATTTTTCTGCAGAGCAAATACAGATGGCTAAAAAGCACATAAAGAGATGCTCATTTTCATTAACTTACAGAAATGCAAATTAAGACAATGAGATATCACCTCACACCTATAAGAATGGCTGCTATTAAACAGATAACTACAAATGTTGGAGAGGATGTGGAGAAATAGGAACACTTACTCACTGTTAGTGGAAATGTATAACAATGCAGCTGCTGTGGAAGACAGTTTGGCAATTCCTCAGAAAACTAAATATCGAGTTGCCCTATGGCCCAGCAATACCAGCACTCGGTGTATACCCAGAAGAGCTGAAGGCAGTGACCTGAACAGACATTTGCACATCGATGTTCATAGTGACACTATTAACAGTTGCAAAAAGATGGAAATAATCCACGTGCCCATCAACAGACAAGTGGATAAACAAAATGTAGTATATACTTATGATCGAGTGTTAATGCAGCAATAAGATGAAATTGTGTCCCAAAACATATTACAACTTAGATGAACCTTAAGGACAAAATGCTGAGTGAAATAAGTCAGACTCAAAAGGACAGATACTGTATGATTTTTTTTTTTGATACTGTATGATTTTGCTGTTATGACTTGGTAAAGATAATCTCAGAGGATACACTATACAATATATATAAAAGCTGGAGATGGAAGAAAGGCTACTCAAAGAGGTTGAATCTAAATGCAAGGGAATGGACAGAAGTGATGGTAACCAATTAACAGGTTTATAAGTAACACTGACATTTTGAAGGTGAAAATTACTGAAAAGAGCTGTATAGTGCCATGTATCCCACTGATTAAATTTATGATTATAAATAAGGTCTCACATATACTACTTCAATGGTTTGATAGTGGACAAAGAGTCAATAGTAGAAGGATCTAGGGGGAATACTAAAAATATATAACATGGCCAATAGTTAACAGGAAGATAACAGTACCACAGCACTACCAGGGGCAACCAACTATGGCAGGGTGGGGAGACAAGTGATAAGGGGTGGTTTTGATTTGATAGCTGATGATGTGTTTGCCATTTCTTTTCATTACAGACCAATTACAATAGTCCAAAATTGGGAGTGCTGCTGATTGTACAACCAAAGATACTGTGGGGCATGGTTTGTTTATTTTGGACATTATCCATGATGCCCAATAGATGCAGGGAGTTGAAGGATACAGTGACAGAGCAGCACAATGGTGAATGGTGATACATGTATATGATGGAATTTGGTACAGCTATAAAAAGGAGGGACATCAAAGGGCACACAGTGAACTGAATAAACCTTGGGGACAATGCGTTGAACAAAATGAGCTAGAAACAAAAGAACAAATATGCTAAGGTCTCTCTCAGAAAATACTTAAAAGAAAATAGGAGCCTACATTGTGGGCTCTAATGGCAGCCACATGTGGTGTGAAGTTGTACATATATTTCTGAATTCTGAGACAATGGACTATATGTGTATGAGCTGGTATTTCCCTGGAACTTTGAATAGCTCATTGACACATAGGTCCCAGAAACAGGCTGCAGACCTGAAAGTTAGCATAGCTATATATAATATATATAGTTAAAGTAACTGAAAAAGATCAAGCTCAATTAGAGTTTATACAAAGCCAATCTGGCTGGGTCTAAGGTAAATTAGAATGCAGGGTAAAAGGTGATAGTGTATGTTCTTTAGACCTTCACTTTCTGTATGAGATCAAAGGCATTATGACTAGAACCTAAATTTTCTGTAACACAATCTAAATCAACCTCTCTGGATAGCTCATTTAGACAACCCAAACTCTTGGAATCAGGAATGGGAACGAGGCCTTGTAATTCTCTACAGCTTAATATAATACCAGGGTACATCTCAGACTATGGTGGCCTGATAATTTAAAAGTATTGGTACAGTTCTTTGGGGATCTGAAGGGGAAGCGATATATATATGGAACTATTAAACTCTCCAATCTGGGAAGCCCCAGGCACCCTCTCAACCACTGGGGACTCCCAAGAAAATAGGCCCTGGATTTTGAGACTTGCCCTTATGAAACTTACCTCTGTAGGGGAGAAGTTAAGACTACCCATATGAGGCCTAAGAACTGCTTCCAGGAAGCCTTTTTCTTGCTCAAATGTGGCCTTTCTCTCGTTAGGTCCAACTCTACAAGGAGGATCTTTCCCTCCCCTTTACATGGTACAGTCTAGTCAATGGTAAAAGTCTCCAGGACAATGTGGGGCATGACTCCCAAGGATGAGTCTGGCTCTCACACCATGGGGATCAACAACGCCTAACTGACCAAAGGGGGAAAGAAGTTTAAAAAAAATAAGGCATCAGTGGCCAAGAGAGATCAAATGGAATCAAGAGGTTTCTGGAGGGTGCTGTTATGCAGCCTTCAGTTAGATAGTGCTAATTGCCATCGTTTGCTAAACCCCAGTCAAGATCATTCTTGTTGACTCTTAAGAACACTTAGGGCTTGAACTGAGACTCTATAAAGGTCTCATGCACTAGGTTTGCCTTCCCAGAACCTGTAATTCCCAGAGGAGAGGTTCCTCGGTCAGGTAAATCCTGAAACTCAGAGGGACCCGACTCCAGGATTATCAATTAATCACATCCCTCTATCCTGTAGTGTGGACACCTCTTCTCAACATGAAAAAATCAGAACAGACATTGCCCAAAAATCCCTATAGATTGGGAGAAGGATTAAAGGAAAAGGAGGAGGTATAACAGAAAATGGGATTTAACAAACAAGTGTGGCTGCTGAATTACTATATTATTATTCCTTCTAGCCTCCAGTGTTTTGGAGCAGCTAAAAGGAAAAATCTGAGAATGGTAGCCCATGACAAATTCTGGGATCTGTTCTGTAACTACGTGTTGAAGTGTGCTTTGAAAATCATTGCTTTTTTTCTTTCTTTGCTTTGTATATATGTTATGTTATACAATAAAGAAAAAATGTTTAAAATTCCAGGAGAAGAGAAAAGCATAAACAAAATCATGGGCACAGATGACTACACAGAGCTTATCTTAATTTAAAAAGGAAGCTCAACTGCAGCATATTGAGAAATAAGATAGAACTAAATTAAAATGGCCAGATCATGGAAGACTCCAGTGCAGGAGGAGATTTAACACAACATATGATGAAAACAGGACTTTATAAAGTCAGTAATAGGAGGTTGAGAGAATTCTGGCTTCCATCTGGTTCCACCTCCCAAAGTACTGCACAACAAAATGAGGGGCTACCAAGAACCCCTTGGTGGGTCTCCACTGTTATTTCCCCATGTGGGGAAGTGGGAGCAAACTAACCGGGCCTTTATAAGATGTGTCACTGGCAGAGTCCATAGTATCTCTGGTCATGAGAGCTGACTATTAACAGATCTGGCCTGCATATTTAAGCTGAACATACTCTTAGCAAATGCCACATTACTGACCTGTTTTGAAGGCTTGCAGAAACTGAGATGTAGTCAAATAGAATCAAGTGCTGTACCAATTCACAGAGGCCAACTCCGCCAGCATGGGGGCAAACAGGAACTAAAATGAAGAGAGATTTCCATTTAATGTCAAGAGCAGGGCAGAGAGGCAGGGTTGGGAAAGAGAAGCCTGTGAAGTTTCTATTGTGTGGGTGAGTGATTAAATCATATAAATCCTGGGATGAAAATTGTTCAAGATTCCATGATTAAAGGCCTAAATGAGAATAAGTTTTTAAGAAAGGGGGGGGGGGCCCAAAATATGTACTCATACTCATGAATTAATCTGCTAGGAGGGAAAACAGGTTTTGGGTTTGCAGCCTGTAGAGCCCTTACTTCCAAACTTTTTGGCCATCAGTAATACTGAGAGGTTTTCATTGACACTTCCCAGTCTGCAGCTGTCGATCTGAAGAAACTGCAGGGCTTTAGCCTGTAGAAGTTGCTTAAATATCACTCTGTTGTGGCACTGGAAATAGAATTAAAAAGAAAACCAACCTCAGAGTCAGCCTGGGCCTTCAGGAAGCTAAATTGGGCTGTATGTCAATTCTAAGCCAATTGTTAGTCGTCAGGGCACCCCGAGGGCTTCAGGAAACCTGGAGGGGACCTTCACTTTGCAATCTGCCAGCACTAGCGTGAGTCATGTGAAACCATGTTCACTCTACAATTCATTAAGGACTAACTGGTTTATCTACTGGCAAATGGAGAGTCAGAGGAACATCCAAATAAAATATGGAGAAAGCAAGGAACAGGTGGCGAAGCAGCGCTGCTCCTTTTTCTGGGGAAAACAGATTCTTCCTTCACGCTGCTCTGTTCTGTGGGCTGACTGTAGCACATTTTGGCAGGCAAGTGTGCTTAGTTTATAAGCATAAAAAGTGAATGCGATGTTTATTCAATTTGGAATCTGGCTTTCTTAAAACCAGACAGTGCATTAATCTGCTTACAACTGCAACTTTAAATTGCTGCCTTGTAAATTTTGATTAGGTACTTTGAAACAGATAAATGACCTTTGTCATGTGAATTGTAGAAAACCCCACAAACTTGGCTAGATCTGACCCAATTTCTACAATTATGGAAAGTCCCTAACTCAAAACAGTGGGCTGGAGGGCGGGCCATGGTGGCTCAGCACGCAGAGTTCTCGCCTGCCATGCCAGAGACCCAGGTTCGATTTCCAGTAGCTGCCCATACAAAAAAAAAAAACAAAAACCAAAAACAGTGGGCTGGAGCCTCATGTGCACTCTCAGCGGGTGATCAGTATGCCAAGCACACAAAGGCATCACTTACCTGTTCTCCTGTTGCAACGCCGATTCCCAGCGGGACCAATGCCTATAAAAATGTAAGGCAGCCTCATGTTATTTTTCTAGGTTTTTCAGCTGCATTTCCTAATATTTAACAATATTTATAGCTGAAGAAGGAAATGTCCCTGCTGTTGAAGTGTCTGAAGCCACCCTTCAGGTTTTAAGAATGGCAGAAGGGGACCGTGTGTACACATAGAAGGCTGCTTGTACCAGCAGAGGGAGAAGCAGATACTTGTTCATATGCTGCCGTCGGCTCCCTTCCCGGCAATGTTCTGCAAATTTCCCTCTGCATCATCCTGGCCCCTTTTTGCAGTGTTGAGCCCTTCCTGCACGTGTTTCCCTCCCTGCCTGGGCCAGGACTGTGTAGGGAACCAGAAGAAGGCTGGGCTAGCAGCAGGGGCTTACCTAGAATTACCAAGTCCTGCCTCTGCTAACTCCTTCCTCTGGGTCATCACTCCTCCTTCTGCCTTCTGTCTCCTGGACACCACCCTTAGTGGTTATTCTAGAACCTGTTTCTTAGTGACTTTACATCCCATTTTCTGGGTCAGGCTTAGGCAAGTACTCATGGACTCCCGGTGTGCTGGAATCACTACTTTATCTCAAGGCTGTTCTTGCTGTCCTCTCCATTGCCTTCAAAGTCAACTTACACCTTGCAGTTGGGCCCCAGGCCACTCCCTTCTGGCCTCCATTCCCAAGGTGATTCCACCTAGTGATTCCATGTCATCCTCTTCCAGCATCTGCAGTCTCTCACCAGTTTTCTCTCCCAGGGTAGCACTACCAAAGCCACTAATTGCTAACACTTCCTGAGTTCTTCCTGCCTGTCAGGTGCTGTGACAAGCACAAATGTAAATTATTCCTCACAGCAGCCCAGTGGTGTAGGAGGCCTGGTCATCCTGACTGGGCAGATGAGGAACAGGCTGATGGGGTTGGTAACTGACTCCAAGTCACAAAGCTGGAGAGGGGGAGCACTGGGGTTGGAACTCCAGGCCGATTGTAGAGGCAGGATAGGTGATCCAAATCCCAAGGCGAGCTCACTTCCCAGCAGCAAATCCCTGCACATAGAGGTCAAATGTCCCCGATTCCCATCCTGCTCTGCCTCCCACCAGAGGGTGGACTTGGGCATGTCACTCAGCACCAAGGCCTCTCAGCCCCATTTGCCAAGGGTCAGGAGTTAGGGCAGATGACCTCCTGCACATTGTCTGGCACTGAAATGTCATGCTTCCTTAAAATTCTAACTGAACTGTGCTTGGTTACTTATCTCAAGAGAGAAGAGAGGGCACGAGGCTGAGGAAGAGAAAAGCTATCTTGACTTAACTCATTCTACCATTTTAAAGCAGGTATGCGCCTGGCCTAGAATAGGCACCAATGGAATTGCTCTATTTTAACTGTGTCCCTCGCTACAACTAGCTTGCTAGAAAAACTTTCCTGGTTCTTACCCCTGCCTCCGATTTCCTACTGCTCTTCCCTCACTTCCCATATACCCTGACCCAATCCATTGCCCATGTTGCTATCCATCAAGTCATCTTTAACCGCAGCTTTTGCTAAATCATTCTCTCACTCAAGAGCCTGCAGTGGCTCACTTTATTGACTGCATCTTCTGAACACATGTATTCCCTCCTTTTTCACACTCCCTTCTTTCAGGCCCTGCATGTCCTCCTTTCCGGCTCTGGACCCAGTAAGATGTCTTCAGTGGCCCTGGATGCCCCCTGGGGGAATGACCTTCCCTCTGGAGACAGTGCCATGGAGGATTTAAGCCCAAGAGCTTCCAAGGAGGTTCTTCCAGTGGGCAGAGGTTCACCATCTCTTGAGCAAACTGGCATTCCATAGGCACGCCAACCCTTTCAGAACCACAAGGAGAAAAGGAAAGTGGCTCAGGGAAAACATTTAACCACAATCTTTCACTAGAGACTCTCATTTTGGAGCTCTTCCTTGGAAGGTGTTAGTTCTGTTAAATAAAGAAGGTTATGGTTGTTCTATGGTTCCTGCCCATCTTTTCCTCACCTAGAGTTCAGCTTCCTTTCTGAGTCAGCTCTGCTCTGACCCCAAGGCTATCCCCAGCTGTCCCAACAACACCACCCCCTTTTCCTCCCATGAATTCCTCTTCAACCCTCAGTGCCCTGGCCAAGGATTCCACTTGGCTGTTTCATAAATCTGTTTTTCCCTTCTAGCTTGGCTGTAAAGTAGGCAATTCTTGAAAAGTGCTGGATATATGGCAGATAATCTGATTTACTGAAACAGAAGAGTTGGCCCTGGAGTCCCCAACTTGACACCCCCAGTAGGTCTCATCAGTTCATGGAGAATGCAGCAAGGTGTCCTAGAACTTCCAACTTAGACTGTCCTCAGAGTTCAGTTTTTAAAATCAACATTACTAATAGCTTTGAAAAGTTACCTCAGGGACAAAAAACATTCCTAGGTAGGCAAGACTTGACTGAGCCCAACGAATACACTAACCCAGTGGCACAGTGAAGAGTGGGGTAGGAGATGCCTGGTCAAAACAAGAAAGTGGAGGCAGTAACTGTGCCTGGGGGGAGCATTGAGGCTTAAGGCACATCTGGGGCCAGAACCAGGCATACCAAGCTATGGAGTTAAGGACATGGGGTCAGCTTAGGCTGGTGCCGTTAACCATTAACTGACCCCTGCCATAGCTCCTCACTCATCAAGCAGGCTTTAGTTTAATATGGCCTCCCATGGAGCTTGCTCAGGTCAGAGCATAGAAAAACATGAAGCTCTGGCAGTTGAATTTCTCCTTATAAATTAATCAATGGGCGTGTGGCTTTGTCTATCAGTGCTGTAAACTTGGTGAATAGAGGGTCTCTCCGCGAGAGATAGGATGTTTCCTAGATGTTCTGACGTAACAGATTCTTCCTAAATCTGAAAGGGAGCCCGCAGCAGGATGGATTTGTTGAGGAAGTGCCCTGTTTCCCTGGGAAACAGACAGGCATCCTTCTCTTGGAGAGGCCCAGCCTTTATTTTTCACAAAAAAGAAAAAAAAAAAACGATTATGATGATAAAAATATATTTATTCCTTCTAGCCGCCTATATTCATGATCAGCTAAAAGGAAAAATCAGATGATGGTACGGTAACTCAGGACAAACTCTGGGATCTGTCCTATAACTACCTGTTGAAGAGTACTTTGAAAATGATTGCTTTTTCTTTGCTTTATATATATGTTATACAATAAGACAAGTTAAAAAAAAAAAAGGATGGCAGATCTGCAATTGTGGTATTTGTCATAAGTCAAAATTACTTCAACTACATCATCAGGAAAAGTAAAAGGGAACAAGCAAATGGACTTAGGCTCTGTCACGACCTCCCTGGAAAATCATATAAACAGCAATGGTTTTTCTACCTTGGCAATGGTGGCATGTCCAAGAATGTCATCAGGGGAGGTTGGCTCCTCAATCCACAGGGGCTTGAACTCGGCCAGCTTTAGCATCCACTCCACTGCTTCGGGTACCTCCCAGCTCTGGTTGGCATCCAGCATCTAGGGTGGGGACAGAGGGAGACTCCTCACAGTGGGTGTGCCTGGTGCTGACCATGCTCCAGGGAGGAAATGCTGCCACTGTCCACTGAGGACCACGTTCTACAGAGCCTGGCATCTCTGGGGGGCCCAACACGCAGCCCTAACAAAGGGAGCCAAACAGCCACAGAGATGCAGAACTTTGGCTCCGGCTACTGTTTTTGGAGAATATGTGAACTGTTTAATTGAGCTACTGTCATCTCTAGAAAAGCCCTAGGGTCGGGCCCATGAGGAACTTGGTGGCCCTAGAGCTCTGCCCAATCTTCATTTAGATGCCACCCACGTGAATGTGTCTTGCAAATGAGGAACACAATTCACTCTGTTTGTAGGGAGCATTTGATCATATTCTGAATCATTATGCATGGACAATACTGAGTTCAGTTCACCTATTTATTGTATGTTCAGCATAATAAATAACCCAACCCTACCATTAATTAAGCATCTGCTCCACTCGGCACTTTATGGACTTTATCTTATTTGGAATCTATAATAACCCTACGTGGCAGTTCATATTAACCCATTTTACAAAGAAGAAAACTGACATGCAGAGAAGTAACTTGCCCAAAAACAGGGAGTCAAGTAGATTGTGGGTGTGGCCCCAGGCCTCTTTCACCCCAAGGCCCCTGTTCTTTGCACTCTGTTCTCCTGCCTGGAAGCCAGGTGCCAGGTGAACAAAGTAGGAGACGACCCTTGCCCTCCCAATCTTTCTGCACCTGGAGAAGGCACACAGAGAGACGCTACCTCTAGTGAAGCACGCTAAGTGCTAAGCCCTCCCTCACGGATGCTATGAGACCCAGAGGATGGAACACGTACAATTTTTATCATAAGTTATTTGGATGAGGATGACCTCATACAATGAAAATGGCATTACCACTTCATATATAATTAATGGGACTTCCGATCCTATGTCTAGGACTCCAAATTTCCAACTTCAATTATGAAACAGGCTTCTAAAACTTCAATAAAAAAATCTTATTGGGACATTCTTTTGTGAAAATGTTTTACACATAACAAGAAATGTCTTATAAAAATACACAATTCAGAATGAAAGGCCCTCCACTTATTATCTTAGGCAAAGTTCCCACATAAGCTTTCTTCAATAAGGGCTCCCTGAGACCCACCTACCCCATGAGCTGCTAGGGTGAATTTATTAAGGAGGAAGATTAAATGATGGACACAGGGCAGGCCACAGTGGCTCAGTGGTAGAGTTCTCGCCTGCCATGCAGGAGACCCAGGTTTGATTCCTGGTGCCTGCCCATGTTTAAAAAAAAAAAAAAGTCATAAAAAATGATGCATACAGCAGGGCACCCATGGGGGAGCCTGTTTACTCAAGTGCATCCATATTAGCAAGAAGCAAAGATCCCAAACCCAGATCTTATTTAACTAGTTCTGCAGAAAATAAATAAATAAATAAATAAATAAATAAATAACCAGCCTTCTTTTTTTGTGTGTTTTTTCTGTTGCAAAGCCTGTAAAGCCATACACTTCCTCTGAAATTAGTTTTTAATGTCTCAGTATTCTATAACCATTGCTTGAAATGTGTTGCATTTGACCCTGGATAAAGGCTTCATGCAGGTACTTATTTCTCAGTGGCCTGGCCTGAGGATCTATTTACCAAAGTGTTGTTGGGTCCTATCACGTCTCGGACCAGGCGGCATCTGCGGACATCATCCTGGAGGTCAGCACCAACCTTCACTTTAAACCTATAAAGTAAATATGGCTGGACAGTAGAGGTCTACTCCCTCTGTGGCAGACACACCCGAAGTTCCTGCAGCAGTGACCATCTCGGTCAGTATTTCGCAGATCACATTTTCTGTAACCTCTTGTTCTTTCCCAATCATCTTCAGACAAGTCACGTTGAGAATCAACCTGCAAACTGTGTCTCTGTATCAGGGCGATTGCTCTTTAGCTGCTGGCCTGATGTTAAGGCACTGGAGAGAAGGTTAGGTCTCCAAGAATGTTAATGACCTGCTGTGTCAGCAAAAGGGGTTAAAGGTGCAGAAGTCACAAAATTGAGAAGAGGAGGGTTGGGAAGGGGGACCAAGTAGGCTGTCTAATTATATCCTAATCCAAGGAATATTATTTATAAAAAAAACAACTTCCATTTTCTTAGCCTTTCCTGCATAGTGCTTGGTCTTAAATGAACTTACTGGGAGGTGGGCTGCAGAGACATTCTCTTCCCCATGGTACAGGTGGCTGAGGCTCGGGGAGGGGACATTCTGAGGCCATAAAACTATAGAGCAGCAGTGACTTCATTATGATACCCATGAGCACCTTAATCAGTGCAGATGTCCAACTGCCCTCTGAGACCTGTGCCTCTATGCTGTGCCCATTTTTTTAGCGATCAGGAGAGCGTCCATCAGCCCAAGTGTGGGCTGGAGGCTGTCCCTCTGCCTGCATACCCTGGGCGCACCTGGGATGAATGAGCTCTGCCCTCTGCTCTCCCTCAAACCTACCTTCTGTTCACAAATGCCAAATGTGGCACACACTCAGCACCTCTGCTGCTCTCTCCCCTGAAACACTAAAAAAAAAAAAAGGTTTCTGTACAGGTTAGGAGCCCCAACAGATGATCTGTAATGCTCAGAGCAGGTGTGGGCTACAGCTTCTGGGTGCTGGGCCTCCCATGCCAGAAGGCTGGGGAATCTCTCCTCATCCCCCACTATATACTTGGCCAGAGAGGAAGTAAGGCAGCATTCACTGAGCACCTACCACAAGTCTCGCGCACTGCTGGTCTTTCCAGAGATGACAACTTATTTCATCTTGAATTAATATTATTTCCATTTTATAGAGGGAAAAAGAGGCTCAGAGACACTGAGCAATTTGCCCAAGTCATACAGCTAGTATGTGCAGGGAATGAGGGGGAAAGGCCAGGTTTGAATCCAGAGCCTCTCCACTGTTTTAAATTGCTGCCTTCAGGTTGTCACTCCCCAACTCTAGCTAAGCAGCTCACAAGAATCCCTCACGCCTCAAAATTCAATGTGCATTTTTAAAATGCAGATTCCAACCCAGCAGGTCTGGTTAAGACCTGAGATACTGAATTGCTAACAACCTCCCAGATGATGCTGATGCTTTTTGTCCAGGGACCCCACTTTCCCTATCAGGAAGCTCAATGGCCAGAGGGATGGCCGAGTCATTGGGGGAAGCTGGTGGTATATCACAGGCAGAAAGTAAAACCTTGTACTGAGCTGAGTTGGTGGAGAAAGTCAGTGGCCCCTCCACATCCTACACTACCTGAGGGGTGTCATTCATGATTCTGGGCCATGACAGCCACAGGTAGATTTGTGGGTCTATTACTGTGATGCTTGAGAAACAAATGAGAGAAATGCTGATGGCTAGAGTCTGGTAAAGAGATGGCTGGGGGAAATAAGAGGAGTTGACATCTAACTGGAAGAGGCATAGACTCCACAGAGGTGAACGTGGCCCAGTGGCTGGAAGTTATGGGGAAGTAAAGAGTTCATGATATTAAAGACCTAATACTTAGGGTGATCAAACCATGGAAGAGTGCCTTACAAAATTAAGCTCGCTGCTTCTGAGGATGTTCAAGGAGAAACTGAATCAATGATAATTACAGATGGTAAAGACTGGATTTCTATTCTAGGTGGGAGCCTGGAGTTGATGATCTCCAACTCTGATATTCTAGGATTCTAAGTGGTACTCATCCTGTCTTTAGAGAAAGAGCCTAGCTTAGATTTGGAAACTTCTCATACACGTCCCTATATGCCAGACTGCTTCAGGATGTGTCCTGGCACTGTGAGTGCATTTTAATCCTTGGCTCCTCTCCACTGATGTACCTCCGGTGCTCCCAACTGGGAGAATCAAATCCATCACCACATCACTAAGTTTACCTTGTCCAGCCATCCTTCAGTGCCTCAGTGCAGAGCTGTGGAGAAAGAAAAATTCCCACCATCACATGCTGGGCAGCTCTCCTGGGTCTGAAGAATCCCTTAAATCATTTCTGAATAATTGTCATGGTTTTAGCATAAGCCAGAAGAACAAGCATGTGTTGTTGAAATTAGAACAGAAACAGCTTAGCCAACAGAGCAAAACTCTTTATACTTAGAGGGTAACTTTCTTTCCTCATCTCTATGGAAACCATGTCTTTAATTGTCACACCATTCCTGGAAGGGAGTTTAGTGTTACTATCCATCTTTTACAGCTAGGACATTCTGTGGCCTCCATAAAACTAATGGATGTAAGAGTTACAAGCAGAAGCCAGTTTCTCTTTCTCTCACTCTCTCAGCTTTAATGTGTACAGTACTCACTCTCAGCTCTAATGTGTAGGTTACAGTACAGGAAAGAGGAGTAAATCAACAATGTACAGACTCCACGCAGTGCCAGCCATGGGGCTCTGTGTATCACCTACTGATAGCATTTATCTTAGTCTCAAAACCATCCCATAAGAATTGTATTTTTACCCATTTCACAGGGAGGAAACTGAGGTGTGGTATGGCTAAGCACAATGGTACACTGCCAAGCCTATCTAGACCTCATCAGGTCTGTCAGACGCCAGCATCCCAGCCAGAATCACTGGGGTGTTGAGTTCTGCACCCACAATTTGAATGGCTTTATTTTTGCTTGTGTATAAGGACAATTCAGAATGAGACCTAGGGTTCCAAAATGTATGATGGCTAACAAGCAATATGAAATCTGTTCCAGAAGGTCCAGAGTACTAAAAAGCCTTCCCACAAAACCAGGAAACAGTGTCAACCTGCTTCAGTGTGTCGTCTGAGTACCCCAGCCAGGCACATGATGTGGTATAGGCGGGGTAGCCGCAGGTCAGCATTTGCTGCTCTGGGAAAACACAAAGGTCTTGTCAATATTTGGCACTTTCCAGAGACCTTCGGGATTAGCCTGTAGCCAGGCGGCTGCTCCTGGAGAAACCATAAAGGAAGCCCTGCTGTCCCTTACACCCTTCCAGAACAGGGAGAAGCCTTTCATACCCATCCAGCCACCGGCCAGATTTATGGGCAAACACAGTCTTGCAAACTACGGATGGACAGATGTCATCCTGGGCAGAGGGGATGCCCTCTCCGGTTATCCCACTAACCAGGGGCCCTCACCTATCCTACTGTGTGACCCTGAAGCCAAACTTCTTTTCACCGCTGGCTGAAGTGAACTTTGCAGTAAGAGGCCACACTCAGGGGGCTTATTTCATTTAGATTCAAATGTCTGTCTGAGGGCCCAGCTGCTGGCA
>PVIY010010910.1:0-67126 GCA_004026745.1 Myrmecophaga tridactyla | reverse complement strand
GGTATTGTATGTATAATCTTTTTTTCTCTATTATCGTTTTATTTCTTTTTCTGATGTCTTTTTATTTCTTTTTCTAAATCGATGCAAATGTTCTAAGAAATGATGAATATGCAACTATGTGATAATATTAAGAATTACTGATTGTATATGTAGAATGGAATGATATCTTTATGTTCTTTTGTTAAGTTTTTTAATTAATAAAAAAGTTTATAAAAAAATTTTTAAAAAGTTATAAACATAGAAGAAAAAATTCACAAATTAGATTTCATCAGAATCAAAATTGCTGCTCATCAAAGACATTGTTAAAAAAGGAAACAAACTTGTATCCAGAATATAAAAAAGAACACCTACAAGAAGACAACCCAGTTTTAAAAGGGAGGGGAGGGGATGTAAGGAGGCTACATAAGAATGGTCTAATAAGTATATGAAAAAAATGCTCATTATCATTAATCATCACAAAAATGCAAATTAAAACCATGAGTTTTACGCCAAAACCACAAGCAACAAAAGAAAAAATAGATAAAATGGAACTTCATCAAAATTAAAAACTTTCGTGCATCAAAGGACTTTATCATGAAAGTAAAAAGACAACCCATAGAACAGCAGAAAAGATTTGAAAACCACTTATCTGATAATAATTTAATATCCAGCATATATAAAGAAACCCTACAACTCAACAACAAAAAGACAAACAACCTAATTTATAAATGGGCAAAGGTCCTGAATAGACATTGCTCGATGAAGATATATAAAAGACCAAAAGTATATGAAAAGATTCTCAACACCATTAGCCATTAGGGAAATACAAATAAAAACCACAGTTAGATATCATTTCACACCCACTAGAAGGGCTGCTATTTAAAAAAAAAAAAAGGAAAATAAGTATTAGAGACAATGTAGAGAAATAGGAACACTCGCTTGTTATTGATAGAAATGTCATGGTGCAGCCACTGTGGAAAGTAGTTTGAAGGTTCCTCAGACAGTTAAGTGTAGAATTACCATATGGCCCAGCCAGCAACCCCACTTCTAGGTTCATACCCAAAAGAACTGAAAGCAGGGACTCAAACAGATATTTGCACACCAATGTTCATAGCAGCATTATTCATAATTGCCAAAAGATGGACGCAACCAAAACGTCCATCAATAGAAGAATGGATAAACAAATGTGGTATATAGCTGCAGTGGAATATTATTCAGCAATAAAAAGGAATAAAGCTCTGATACATGCTACAGCATGGATGGACCTTGAAGACATCACATTGAGTCTTCACAAAAGGACAAATACCATATGATCTCACTTACATGAATAATTAGAATATGCAAATCAGAGAATCATAAATTAGAATATAGGTTACCAGGGGCCAGGTGGGGGTAGGATGGTGACCAATGGGTACAGAGTTTCTGTTCAGGGTGAGGTAAAAATTTTAGTAATTAATGGTGGTGATGACAGCAAAACATTGTGAATGTAATTAACAACACTGAATTGTATATTTGAAAGTGGTTAACATAGGAAATTTTAGATTGTATATATGTTATCAAAATAAAACTTTTTAAAAACTGTAGAACTGTACAACACAAAGACTGAACCCTAATATAAACTATGGACTATAGCTAATAGTATAATTATAATAATATTGTTTCATCAGTTGTAACAAAGGAATCAGACTAATGCTAAATGTTAATACTAGGAAAACTGTGGGAGGGGTGTATAGGAACTCAGTAAGTTCTGCATCATTTTTTCTGTAAACCTACAACTGCTCTAATTAAAAAAAACATATGAGATACCACATCTATTAGAGTGGCTAAAAGTAAAAACTGACAATGGCAAATGTTGACAAGGATGCAGAGCAACCAGAACTCTCAGAGCCTTGCTGGTGGAGATATAAAATGATATAACCATTAGCCAAATACCATGACATTTTCAGATATAATTAAACATTCAGCTACACTTTTCCCCAGTAATTCTACTTATAGATATTTACCTAAGAAAATGGAAAGATATGTTAAAAAAAAAAACCAGAAACCACCTAACACCAGGATGTTCATAGCATTTGGCTATTCATTATAGCAAAAGCCTGAAAATACTACAAATGACAAGATTCATATAATGGAATATTACTCAGCAATAAAAAGGAGTAAACTACTGATACACACAGCAACATGGGCTAATTTCATAGACATTTTACTGAGCTGGACAAAAAAGAGTACATACTGAGTGATTCCTTTTAAATTAAGTTTATGAACAGACAAAACTAATCTAAGGTGAAAAAAAAAAACCAAACACTGGTCACTTATGGAGGGGGGGATTGGGAATGACTAGGAAAGGATGCAAGGAAATTCTAGTAGAAATGCCCTGTATGATTAGGGTCAGGAAGGAAAAGCATACAGTTAAGATTTATGCATTTCAATATATGTAGTTTTTAAAAATATGGGTACACCTAAAATAATTTGCAATAAGTGTAAGCCAGTCGACCTTAAAACATGAACAAAACTAGAGAAAATATACATATTAGTAGGTGTGCATGCATAAGTGGATTTGTGCAAGGAGGTGCCTGTGTAGACATCTCTGTGTTCTTAAAGCCTGCCGAGGGGTATCCCCATCCTCCATATTCAAATAAATTCTTCCCACATTCGACTGAAATCATGGGTGCCTTTCCTTGACTGCCTTGGGCTCCCTTGTCCGCTGGCCTTTAGCAAAGCAGCTTCTAAAGACCCAGTGACATAACGAGGGCCAGTGAAGAGAACAGAAACGGCTCACCCAGGGCACACCGAGCCTCACCAAGAGAACTGGCCAAACCGCCGTCCAGAGGTTATAATTGGAAGGAACAAATATTTTTCTAACTGTCATGCCCCTTCCCAGGCTCTTTCCATTTCTGAAGAGGGGGAAAGCCAAACCTCCTTATAAATGTCCTTGGGCCCTTCCTGCCCCAGCTGCAGAAGGTCCCCAACATCCTTTCCACAATGCCTCCTCAACCATCCCTGTAGAACTGTTCTGGATCTGAGGGCAGGGGGCTGATGCCCCTCACTCAGCCTTGAAAGAAGGTGGGCAGGACACATAGAGGCGGCAGTAATCATGGGCAAACTGAAGACATGGAATCAGGCCGGGGTCAGTGTTGCAAGCTGGAAAGGAAACTCCACTTCCAGGGAAAAGAGTGGCTGGTGGGCGCTCAGGGGCACAGCAGGGAGAAGGGGAAGAGACACAGCACAGCTCTGCCCAAGAGAAATGAAAAGTGTGAGGAGGAGGTGCCCATGCTCTCTATCTTTTTCCCTAGCATGAAGTCTTGCAACCTGCCTGACCCTCAGAGGGTTTCTGGGGCATGAGGAGGTTGTAGAGAGCAAAGCACTAAAGGACTACGTGGGTATAAGATTTTGGCTCATCCCTGCAACAAACCTCAGTTCTCCATTCTTCCCTTCTGAAAAGGAGAAGGTTGAAGAGGGAGCTGCCCTCAGATTTGCACTAAGAGGGATGGAGAAACCTGAGAAAAAGTCCCAGCCAGCACCAGGGGGTCTCCAGAGTCAAGTGTGACTAATCAGATCATGGTCAGATCAAGTCCCAACCTGATGAACTTTACCAAAACGTCCTGCACACCTACTGTGAGCTAGAAGAGAACCAGGAGGATCAACCCCAACCTGCTCATTTCACATGGTCCAGAGAGGTTGTCGCCTAAGGTCCCGGAAAAGGAGGAGGGGATCTCCTACTGGCCATGATGAGAGTCCCTGCTCCCCATGAAGCTCTCCCCACTCCTCTTTGCTACACCAAGAAGCCACATTCCACATGTGAGCCGTGTCATGTGCTGAGCCATATGGTTTCTTCTGCTCAGTGAAGGCCCCTGGAGACAGCAAGTTCTTAGAGAGTTGAGGACAGCAACCTCAGTATGGCCCCGTGGGGCCCTGCACAATGATGGGCACACAATGGGAGTGCCATAAGTGTCTGTTGATCCATCTGGGCATGAAGACCTGGTCATGAAGAAGGGAACCTGGAAACAATCCACAACATGACAAGAGAGGCTGTCCCAAGCCCCTCTCCCAGCCCCCTGCGTGTTCCACAGTTTGCATTCTGGCTGGGAGCTGGGCTCTCATTCAGCCCATCTGCTCAGCATCTCTTTGGGTTGCTTTTGGTCAGCTTCATATTAGGTAAAAAAAGAAAAAGAAGAAAATCCCCTCAAAAAACAAAAACAGCAAAGTGGTGGAGGAGTATGAATAAGCAATTAGAAGAGGGACTGTCCCTGCATGGGGTGGGATGCAGAAAGTACTTTACCAAAAATGGTCTGGGTCTTAAAAGTTGACTTATTCTACTGACTTTTGGAGGAACTCAACTGTCTTGCACTGGGACCTCAGAGGAGTTATTTTCCATCTCTGGGCCTTTGGTTCACCTATAAGGGAAATGGAGTACCCATCCCTGACATTCTGTGACTCCCAAGGTCATCCCTGCCACCCACCCCGAGCCTGCACCGCCAAGGGAAACAGGTGGGGCCTTCCCCCACTGCCCAAATGCTCAGACGGTAAAGAACTGACTCATGAGGGGGGCTGTGGCGCCCCCCAGGTCAGAGACCCTCAGGGAGAGTCCAGCCTCCACCCCCCAAGGCATCTCCAACCTCACTGTGCAAGAATAGCCCGGGGAGGGCCGGAGATGTCCACAAAGCTGAGGCCTGACCCCACCTCTGGAGACTGACACAGCAGGGGGAGCCCAGGTCTGCAGCGTTAACAAGTAACTCCACGTGAAACCGATGGGGGAAGAGGGAATCCTCAGGCCACATCTTAAAGAGGACATGTCTAGGGCCTAAATGTTAAAAAACTATCACATGGAGATAGAAAGGCTGCTGGGTATAAGATTTAAGCACACGCAGAGAGGTGGAGAATCCAGGCCAGAGCCCGCTCAAGTCCTGCCCCCTGCACCCTGGACATCCCACTCACTCAGCTCACCGCCACCAGCCGCCCGGCACCCACCCCGTAGCAGGGCCCGGGAACACAAAGAACAGGACACAGTAGGTACCCTCCAGGAACTCAATGTAGGGCAAGAGTCAGCAGGAGTCACAAAAGGAATGCTCCCTCTGAGGCTGCAAGGTGAGGACTGCAGTATAAATCCCCCACGGGTCAGTGTGGCATGCATAAAGAAAACACAACGTCCCAGCCCCAGGCAGGCTCCTGAGCAGCCCCAGGCAGAGTCTCAGACACAGAGCAAGCCCAAATCACAGCCCCAAAGGGCCCCTGAAGTCTGGGCACACCCCACACCGAGCCCCAGCCCCAGCCACAGAAGGGCCCCAAGTCCAGTCTAAGACCCCACGGTGACCCCTCACATCTTCATCTGAGACCTTTGGGATTTTCAGACCAAAAAAAAAAAAAAAAAAAAAGTCAGAGGTTGAAAAATTCCAGGGCTGAGTTCAAACCAGAGAAGGACAGAGCATCTAGAAAGGGGAGAGAGAGAGAGAGAGAGAGGGTCTTCAGATTGTGGGTTGCTGAGGCTGCCCTCGGTTGTTCTGCTCTAGGCCTGCGGGGGCCCCGGTGGGGCCAGCCTTGCCCTCCCGACAGCCCCCAGCCCTGTGGCAGCTAAAGCAGCGCAGGGCTAGACACCCAGCGGATGTCCCCTAATACCGTGAATGCATAAATTATGTTAGCTAATGATCTCTCACATGTGCCAGATTCTTACCACCTCTTTCTCCTGTATCTCTTATACCCTCTGGTTTCTCCCCACTTTAGCACTTCCACAGGCTTCAATTTCCCATCTCACAAGTACTGTCTACACCCTCTGACTCCTTCGCCATCTCCACTGGCTCCTCAACAGGCCGCTGTCCACTCCCCATGCCTTCCAGAACTGTTGTCCTTTACATCAGCGGCAACCACGGGCCAGGCCTCTAAACCCAGTGGCCGCTGCTGTCCAGCTCGCCGTGGCCTCTCAGCAGCAGCCGACACCGTGAAACATTCCTTCCGTCTCTCTAGATCCAGCCTTCCCCACGGAGCCAGGACCAGCCTTTGCTTGGAGGAGTCCCTGAGACATGGCACCAGCACCTTTCCTCCTGTCACTCCACCTTCTCCCTGGAGCACTCACCCCGAAAGCTTCAATCCCCAGGAGAAGGACTCTCAGATTTTTACTCCAGCCCAGACCCTTCTTCTGCATCTGGCCCCAAATACCGACCTAGTCGCTGACACCCACTCGGCACATTTAGAACTTGACCCCTCACCTCCCTCCCAGGTCACCCCTCTCTCAGCGAATGGCTACACCCAGGAGTCACTTTCGCCTCCTCGCTCTCCCCAAAGCCTCATCAGTCCACCTCCTTGAAATCTGAATCCCACCACTTCCAAACACCCCTGTTCCCGGACTAACTGCTGCCGTGGGTCCCTTCCGCTTTCCACTCTGCTCCCTCCCACGCATTCTCCGTATAACAGCCAGAGTGACTTTTCAAAATGCCCAAAATCTTACTCCTCTGACTAAAATCTTCAATGATTTCAGTGACCTTCAGATAAACTCAAAGTCCTTAGCAAAGCTTCCAAGCACCTGCTTGACCCGGTCCCTGTCCACATGCCTGGACTCTTGGCCCCTAACTCTGGACTTCTTCCTGTTCTTCCCAGGCAACTGCCTGTCTCCTGCCTCGGAGCAGAGCTCTCAAGCTTTCATGTGCACGCACATCACCTAGGAATCCTAGTAAAATGCAGAGCTGATTCAGTAGGTCAGACATGGGGCCTGAGAGGCTACAGTTCAAAGTGCTCCCGCAAGATGCTAAAGATGATCCAAAAGCATCCCAGAGTATAGCAAGCAGATAATCAAAAAATATTGGCAAAGTCCCATGAGGGATGCGAGAAACAACACTTTACCACTCAGGAAACCCCGGATACTATGTCAAACATTAGGGACACCCAAATCAATAGGCCATGCCCTCAATCATGAAGCTTACTCTTGTGAAGATTATGTATGTAGTGGAGAAGATTAGCCTACCTGTAGGCATGCCTAAGAGTTACTTCTGGAAGACCTCTTTTATTGCTCAGATGTGGCCTCACTCTCTTCAAGCCCAACTCTGCAAGTGAAATCACTGCCCTCCCCACTATGTGGATGTCATGTCATCCACATGACATCCAGGGGTGAAAGACTCCCTGGCCACGTGGGAGATGACTCCCAGGGATGAGCCTGGCCTTAGCACTGTGGGATCAACAATGCCGTTCTGACCAAAAGGGGAAAAAAGAAGTGTAACAAATAAAAAATCAATGGCTGAAAGAGTTCAAATAGAGTCAAGAGGCTACTCTGGAGGTCACTCTTATGCAAGCTTCAGTTAGACATTGCTACTATCATCACTTGTCAAACCCCATCCAAACCATTCCAGCCAATCCTAAAGAACACCTAGGGCAATATATAAGGTTCTACAAAGGTTCCATGCACTAGAGTAATTTTCCAAAAACCTACAACCTTCACATGGGTGTCTGGACCAAATAAGTCCTGAAATGCAGAGGGGCCAGCCTTTCCAGAACATCAACTAGTTCCATCACCCTATCCCATATTACTGACAGCCCCTTCCAACATGAAAAAAATTAGAATGGCCCTAGCCCAAATATCTCTAAAGAGTGAGAGGAAGATCATCAAAGGTGATGGTGGAGTTATACAGAGGTCGGGTTTAACAAATACGTATGAGTGCTGAATCACTATATTGATAACTCTTTTAGTCTGTAGTACCTTAGAGCAACTCAAAACAAAAACCTAAAATTGTGACCCATACCAAATTCTGAAATCTGTTCTACAACTAATTGTCAGGATGTACTCTGAAATTTATTGCCTTTTTGTATATATGTTATTTTTCACAAAAGAAAAAAAGAGAGAAGGAAGCATATAATAGAGAAGGTAGGAATTAAAATATGAGTATGACTGCTGAATCAATATATTGATATTTCTTTTGGTCTCCAGTGTCTTGGAGCAGCTAGAAGAAAAAAAAACGAAAAATCATGGAACTGTAACCCATAGCAAACTTTAAAATCTATTGTTTAACTGCTTGTTTAAAAGGTACTTGGAAATTTATTGCTTTTTTGTATATATGTTATTTCTCACACACACAAAAAAAGATCCAAAAGATGCAGGTGCTGATCCCTTAGCCTCACTTTGCGTAATAAGAATCTAAACTTTCTCCTCCACCTGGCGCCATCTTTGCCTAACTAGCTCCTATCAACTCCCAGGGCTCAGCTTAAACTTTATTTCCTCAAAGAAGCTCTCCTGACCCTCTCCAAGACTAGCCGAAAGCCCCTTCCCCCATTATGTTTTCCCTGAGCTGTCCTGTGCTTCTCCCTCACAACGTTCATCACATCTGTCTGTCCTTCATTCCTGAAATTATTTTTCAACTTCTATCTGCTTGGCTAGACCACAAGCTCTAGAGCAGTAGGGAACAAAATTCTCTTGTTCAGTACGACCTCCCCAGAACCCAGCACTGGGCCCGGCACGTCATCAGCACTTGCAGTAGAAAGCCGTGCGTCTTGCCTGCTCTACACCCATTTTCCTTTCTTCTCACAGTTGCAGCTCAGTTTTCCTAAGAGCAACCAGCCTCGCCCACTCTTAGGTCTTATCATTCAGGTGGGTGGGCCTAAGACTCAGGTCTGGCCAATCAGAGCCTTCCATCCCTCCAGTCACAATGATTGGCTCAGGGTTAAGCATGTGACCTAAGCCAGGCCAATGAAATGCATCATTGGGATTTTGTTAGAACTGCTGGGAAAGTCTTCTTTCCACTTATCCTGCTTAACCGGTAAGAGCTTCTGTCACCACCCTGCCACTACAGACACAGAGCTTGACAAAGAATGAAATCAACACAAAGAGAGATGGAAAGAGACAGATTTCTGGGATGTAGCCGTGCCTAGAGTCTATCCCTGCCATTACAAACTAAATAAATTCCCTTTTATGCTTAAGCCAAACTGAGTTGTGTTTCTGTCACTTGCAATCAAGAGTCCCAACTAATACAACTTTTAAATAAACATCGGGTCTTGAATAAATTAGATAAGTGTATCAGTAAAGCCTGCCAAGAGAACTCTCCTCTCAGGAGACTTTCAGAGTTCTCCCTGCAAATTCACACCATCCATGAGACAGAATCAAGCATCCCACACCCAAATGTGCAGGCCCAGGAGTGGAGCCTCAGAATGGCGATAAGCTTCTCAGCATTGCTGTGTACAAACAGGCCAACCCCACCCCGGGCTCAGATACCAGCACTGGAACTAGGCTGGTGAAGGTGGTCTAGCTTTCAGCTCTCCTGGTTGCTCCACCAGGAGGAGGGAGTGCTGGCCCCAGGGGGCCCTGCATCCCACCAACTGCTGAACTCCTAACCCACCCCAGGGCAGGCGCCGGCTGCCATTCCCTGCCATCCCCCCTCAAAGCATACTACATGGCACTCATTGTGGGACAATCATGGGAAGATGGTTGGATTTTTATCCACACCCTCTGCGAGTGTCACCTTGCAACAGATAAGGTCAGGGGCAGGGAAGGGTGCAACAGGGAGCAGCAGGAAAGAGATGCCTAACTATTTCCCTGTGAGTCACCCCATAGCAGAGACCCAGGACAGAGATAGGGGCTGTCCAGGATGTCCCCTCAGAGGCACAGGAGGCATGTGACTTCTTCAGAGCTAGTCCTCACCAGGCAAAATGTGAGGGTGGGAGAGAGGAAGGTGTATCAGTGCCCAGATAGGAGCACGGGCTGAGCCGAAAGTACCCGCTGAGGGCCAGCTCAGGCCTGCAGCCATCCTGCCAGGAGGCCTGCAAGGGGGGTGAGGAGGAGTATGAGGAAGAGGGAGGGGGAGAGGGCAGAGCACTGCCTCCTCTGCTCCTTTCCGGGACCAACAGCGTCCTGGGCCTGGGGGCCTGGGATGTGGCCACCCCCAAGAAGAGACCTGTGAATGAAATGCTGAAAGGAAAAGAACTCCTGTCTGCTCCCCAGCCCAGGAATCCCCAGGACAGCTCTCCCAGAGGAAGGGGGATGCCAGGAGGGGTGGACAGATGTAGGTCAGTATGCCGGGCCACAGGACCCCTCCCTCCCCACTCCCAGCCCAGCCAGTCCTTCTGGGCAGCAGCCCCTGATGACGTGGCTGCATTGTAGGTCTCCCTTCTTCCTCCCGCCTGCATCCCTTGTTCCTGACCCCCACAGCTGCACAGGGCCTCTCGCTAACTACCAAGAGTCCTGCCACCCCCATCGCAGCACCAGTCTATTTCCATGCTGCCCCCTGTCAGTCTCCCCTGGGGCCCCACAGTCACACTTAACTTCCACACTGATGCTGTCTCCAGAGGTGTCCGGGCAGGAGCAGCTGGGCCTGGAGCCAAAGCGGCAAGAAGGCCTGAGACTTTTGTCCCACATTCCCCCACCCCCACCCACCCCTCCATGGAATCTAAGCTTCTTACCTTCATGGTGGGAGGCGCAGTAAGGGGAGGAGACAGCGGCCGGTCTGGGAGGGTCACATCTGAGCTGTTGGCCAGCTCCTGCTTCCTGAAAAGAAGACCAAAGAACACAGAAGAGGTGAGTCCCCCTTTCCCTCTTTTCCTCTCCAAGCAGCTAAGGTAGGGGCACAGTTTAATAGACAAGGTGGAAAGCAAGATGTTAAGAATGTCTTCCCGGCTAGAATGGCCTAAAATCTTCAGCACTGCTACTCCAAGGGCAGTCCCTGGACCACCAACCTCAGCATCACCTGGGAACTTGCTAGAAATGCAAACTCTCAGGTACACACCAGTCCCAGGTGGGGTCCAGGAATCTGTGTTTTAGCAGGTTCTCCAGTTGACTCTCATGCACACTGAAGTGTGAGAAGCACTGATCTAAAGAGACACGGGTCACAGGAAAGGGTTTGGGGGGTTGAAGAGGGGGAGATGGGGTTAGGGTTTGGGACTCCCTCAGGTCCCTTTGTCCCTACACACGTACACAATTGCCTGCACACACACACACACACACACACACACACACACACACACACACACACACACACACTCCTTCTCACCACTGAAGCCCTAGCCTGAGGGCTGGCTTGGGAGAACGGAGCCGCCTGCTGTGTCAGCTGCAGGTAAAACTTATTTTAGGCCATCGCAGGTGAGGACGGTGGAGAGACAGCTAAACAGAGTTGGGTCACCACGGCAACGTGACTGCGGCAAGCTCGCAGCTCTCACACACTCCCCACTTTCCATCTGGCCCTCAGTGGTGACCAGGGAGCGCTTGTTTGCAGTAGGATCAGCAGGCAGAAAGCTGGGGCGGGACAAGCCTTAGGGGCAATGCTTACACAACAGGGCCATCTGGGCAGAGCCTGGGGGACTCCTCGGACAGGGGACTCTGGTGTCCTGGGTGGGCCCTGGCTGTAAGCTGGGAAGGAGGGGGCCAGGTAAGGATAACTGAGTTAAGAGCCCGAGAAAAGGGGGCTGCACCGACAGAGACCTCAACTGTGCGGCCCCCATCTCAATGGCACCCAGCCCTGTGGCCACCTCGAGAGAGAGAATAGTCCGCACCTCTTACCAGCCCATGTCCGCCAATTGAGGATGACAGCCACAACCCGGAGCCAGCTTCATAAGAGGAGCCCACCTCTCCTACACCTACCGCAGGCCTGCCCAGCCCACCTCTCCTGGTGCCCCTCAGCTCGTGGGCATTTGCAAGCACTTCCTGCCCCGGGTTCCTGGAAGGCCCTGGCTGAGACCTCTGAGAAACCAGGCGTGATAGTCCTTGTCCCCCTTTCTGTCCTCCAAGCAACCAGACAAGAAGGCAGCCTGAACATCTGATCTGACAGAGAATACATGTGACCCCAGGAACCTCAACCCTGCCACCCCCCATTTCTGCTCCTCCATCTTCCTTCCTACTTTTTTCTTCCTGGGCCTTGGTCTCACGAGGATGGTCAGAAAGGGGCCCCCTCCCTCCTGATTCTCAGTCTCCGGCAAGATCAGCAAGGTCAAGTCTCAGCACATCCCAGCCCCCCACCCCAAACTCACAAGAGAGGAAGAACCCAGGCTCCTTCTACCTCTCAGCTGGAACCGCCAGCTTCTTCCATTTGTGGCCTTGGACTTCATACTGTGGGGTCTGGGACAACTGCTCTGCCCCTCAGCTGCCTGTGGCCCTACAGGGCTGAGACCAGCACAGGCTTGCCCCCTCCCAAACACCCAGTGGTCCTCCTCAGTGGGTCTGGGCCCCCATAGCCATGGTGGGAAGCAGGGAAGGAATAAAATTGGGTAAGTACATCCTAAGATGAGAGCGAGAGCAGCTCTCCATGGGGCTGGATCCTAGTAGGAAAAAAAGTCAGCAGGGAAGGGAGGGAAGGCAAATTCCTCGCCACCCAAAGCTTTGGCGCTAGCTGAGGACCTTTGGCCTTTCGCCCTGAAAATCACTTGTAGACAAACTTGACCAACAGAAGTCCTGACTCTCTAGCAGTGCAAACACTAGATGAGGCCAATGCTGGCAGGTTTTTAATATCACTGGGCAAGGGACCTTCCAATTACAAAGTCACATCATCTGGTTCTCTCCATCAGGGGTAAAGAGTCCCGTTCCATTGGATGAGAGCAGATGTGATTACTGTCCAAGGTCCCTGGTCCTGGGGAAAGGACCCCCACACCCCATCTTCCTTGGGCTGAGCCTGTCTCCTCTCTTTCAGCCTGTTTCCACTGGAAGCTGGAATAAGCTTTTGGGACCAATCTCCCAGGGAGTGGGGAGGACTGTTGGGTGGGAGCACTGAAGGATTTCAGAATTGATGCTTCCAAGCCTGGAAGGTGCTGGAGCAGGAATGAGCACCAGTGGTTTAGTGGTCTCATGCTAACTCCAGGGCTCTGCCCAGGATTTCAGAGAGGACACAGGGTGTGCAGAAGGTACGACTGCTGCCCCTCAAAAGATAGAGCACAGAGCTCACACAGGCCTTTCATCACAAAATAGAATCTACCCTGCCTTGGTATGCAGAGGGCTTCAAGAGGCACTTCCAGGGGTGGGATGGGCCACGCTGCACCATCCCCCACTCGACTCCAGCCCTCCCTCCTAGGAGCCAATGGCACCTATTTAAGAGCTAACTGCCCCCTCCCAGCCAATGCTATGTGCACGAGAGCCACGCTCCCAAAGACGGCCAGGCCGGGCCCAGTCCCCAGCTGGAGCTGAGAGAAGATATAGCAAGAGTGCTTGATGCAATTCCTCCCCATTCTCTCCCACTCGGACAAACAAATTAAACACAAGTAGGTGAGAGTGGCATGAGTATATCAAGGGATAACCTTGATTGGGCTCTAATTTATTATAAGCAAAAAGTAAATCATTAGCAAAGGCACCTTTGCTATTAACCATAACAACTTTCTTATAACCCACAATGATCTTAACATCTGTGTTGACACTGAGGTTGAAAGCTGCCCCTCCTTCTAACCCCCTAAATACACGTGGCTCCATGGACACAGGGTCCCAGACCCACACGGGGAGAGGACAGGAGGGGCTGGTGACAGGAGGAGGGGAAGGAGACAGAGGAGGAGAGGAGAAAGATTACATATCCAGCTAAAAGAGAAGGCTAGCAAGGCAGGTGGGATGGTCAGGTAAGCAGGGCCTCCCCAGGCTGGCTGCAGTGGGAAGCTCTGCTCACGCAGCATCTCCATGCCCCAGGCCCAGGCTAGACCATGTACTATCAAGCTTCTCCACTCTGGGAGCATAGGAGCTCCTGCAGCAGATGAGAGGGCTCGTGGAGGCCAGGAGAGGTCCTAGCCAACTTCTGCCAGATGCACAGCTCAGGAAAATAATGATCAGAGTGTCTCGGCATGGAAGTTGAGAATCCAGACTAGAACTATTCACCCACACCCCCAGAGTCCTCGCCCTCCACCTCCACATGCCTCTGTCCCAGACCATCTGAGCTCATCTGCAGCTGTCATCTTTCTCACACAGTTATGAAATGTGCCCTACACTAGGAATCAAGAGAGCCCTGCATTCAAGTTTGGTTCTGCCTGCTGCCTTGCTGTGTGGCCTTGGGTAAGTTACTACACCTCTCTGTGTCTCGGGGCCTCCACCTGCAAAGACAGAGGTAATCATATTCTGAGGAATCAAAATAAAACATGAAATCCTATACAAATGTAAGCCATTATTACCATTATAATCATCAACATTATTATTATAATTCTATAAAATGGTGAACTGGTCTCCAAGTGGAGAGAAGCAAGAGTCTGGGGTTGTTTGCATGTCTTTGAAAACATTTCTGGCATCGCATATTAAATAAGCACCCAGAAATCTACTCTCAGGATCATAGCCATCAGTTAATTATCAACAACAAGAAAAATACCCAGTAACCAGTGGATGGCTCTGGGGTCAGGCTTGAGGTCTCCCTCTGGCGATGAGCTTTTCCACACCTTTAAAGTCCCTTTTCCTGCATCTCTCACCTACCAGCTATGCCACTGCATCAGCTCTGTTTTCTCTTGCTTTCCAAGTAACTAAGCTAAAGAAACACAGATGGCTGGCCACTGCAAAGAACTTAACCGAAAAAATAAAAACAAAAGGAATGAGAAACATGACTGTACTAGCCAAAAAACACAGAAACAACCCAAAGGCCCATCAACTGATGACGGGACAAACAAAATATGGTAGATATACGCAGTGGGCCATTACTCAGCCGTAAAAAGGAATGAAGTACCGACACATGCTACAGTGTGGACGAACCTTGAAAACTTACTTAGTGAAAGAAGCCTGACACAAAAGGACAAATATTGCATGCTCCATGTATATGAATTATGCACTACAGACAAATCTACAGAAATAGAAAGTAGATTAGCGGCGGCCAGGGGCAGGGCGAGGGAAGAATGGGGAATGACTGCTAATGGGAAAGGGGTTTCTTTTGGGGGTGATAAAAGCATTTTGGAATTAGATAGGGGTGATGGCTCCACAACTTTGGGCATATACGGACAACCAGTGAATTGTATACTTTAAAAGGGTGAGTTTTATGGTATGTGAATAACATCTCGATTTGAAAAAAGAAAGAAAGAAAGGAGAAAGAGGGGGCCGAACAGGCTCCATTTCTGTCATTCCTGCTGTTCAATTTCCTCCCGGCTGCCTCCGAGGCAACAGCGGGAGTGTTTAGGATGCTGAGGGGGGCCGCCTCCCTGCCCCCACCTGTGGGCAGCCACGCCTGTCTCCGGACTCCCAGCACTTTTAAATACTTAGAACGGTCATTCATTTGGAGAGATTGCTAGAGTTCTAATTTTTTTCACATTTCCATGCCCTGTATAACCAGCCGGACCAATAAATTATAGACCAATCAATATTATAAAATAAAAACCTTCAAGAAGATTCATTATAAGAAGCAGATACAATGCGAAGAAAAGTGAATTCGAAGCCAGGACTGGCTAGCTCTAGCCCTATCAAGCTGAACCCTCGAAGTCTTACACTTTCCCCTCTGCAAAACGGGCTCCTGGTCCCTGAAAGCTGACATGGTATTGGGGAGCTGTCCTCACCTCCGCAGTATGACACGAGTCCTGGACAGTTTTCCCGATGGAAGAGACCTGCGCGGTCGCTGGGCAAAGCAGGTCAGAGGGGAGGGGCCGTGCAGGGAGCAGACTGAGGAGCCCACCTAGCCTCCTGCAGAGGCCCACGCCCAGTGGCACAAGGACACAGCCCTTGTTCGCATCCCTGTGGGTGGAAAACAGCCTTTGGGAAGCTCCATCCGTGGACAGAGCACGGCTGGAGCAGAGGGAGGCAGCTGGGAGAGCAAAGGTGGGCGGCATGGACAGTGTTTGAAGAGCACTGGTTTCAGGGTCCAGCAGTGCTGGATTTGAATTCCAGCTCAACCTCTGATCAGCTAGGAGCCCAGCTCCAGCACCTCTCTGCACTCAGCTTCCTCATTTGTAAAATTATACAAATAATAACAGATCCTTTTTCTTTCTTTTCTTTGTATATATATATATATTTTACAACAAAAAAAGTTTAAAAATTATATGAATAATAATAAAGTATAAAATGATTTGAATCAGACCTGTAAAGCCCTTAGTCAAGTGCTGACATGGAAAAAACTCAGTTCATGGAGGCCATTGTTGTTACCAAGGCTTCGGTCGAATGAGCTGGAATGCACCTGGTGGAAGAGGGCTGAGAGGAGGGAGAGGCGTCCTGAAACCTGGGGTCCCTCAGATACCCCACACACTTTGGACCCTGAGCCTGGAGGCGAGGACACGAGAGCCCAGGCTCTGTGTGGAGCCAACAGTTCCTGGGCATGTGCACGTGGCTTTGGTCCACGCCCCAGGGGGACAGGCAGGAGGTGAAGGTGTGAAGATCCATCCTGCCAGTACAGGGCCCAGGCAGTACAGGGCCCAGGCCCAAGGGGGCACTGGATTCCTGCATGAGAGGCTCTGACAGGTGGGGTGCGTCCCGAGGCCCCCTTGGACAGCCTTCAGGAAGGAGGAGGTTATGTCACCTGTTAGCATCTGGCCGTGTCCACCTGGGGGTCACATCCCATCCCGGCACACACTCTAGGATGACCCTGAGATTCGGAGCACAGCTCTAAACCTCTGATGTTTAGGTTTAGAGGTTTACAGACCTTCAATCCTAGGGTTTACAGACTCCCAGACCAGCAGCCGTGGGAGGAGCCAGCTTTACAGACAAGCATGCGGAGGCTCCGAGAGCCACAGTGAGCTGCCCAAACCCCTCAGCAAGCCTCTCTCCTCTCCTTCTCCAGAGAAGGGGCTCCACCTCCAAATCATTTCCATACAAATATGCTTGAGCTAGGCAGGCAACATCTCCAGGAAGAACAGGTCAGAGAGCACTAATGAGCATTTCCAAAGCTCCTACTGAGTGCCGGGGCCCTTATGTGTGGGGAGAGGAGAGGCAGGAGTCAGAAGGGTCTGTGTGTCCCCCTTACGGAATGAGCTGATGGCAGAGGCCCAGGCTAGGAGAGGGGCTGGCAGTGGGCCTGGAGTGGAAGCACCGAAGGCCGAGTCCCAAGCAGGTGACGTGTCTGCACAGGGAGAACCAGAGGAAGGCCTGGGCGGCACTGCATGACTGCGGCTTCAAAGGGTGCTCTGGTTTCTCTCCGGGTGTGTCAGGTGACCATGGCACTGCCCTTCCCCAGAGGACTAGAAGTCCTTAAACTGGGCAGGGTGGGGAAAAAGGGCAGGAGCCGAGAGGAGCAGGACGTGAAGGGGAGAACCACCTGTGGCCTCTGCAGCTGGTTCCTGGTTGGAGATGACCGAGCCTCCTGCTGTGTCCAATGTTAGAGCTGATGAACCAACCCAGCCACATGGGCAAATCAGCACACTCCCGGGAGAGTAAACCATAGCTGAACAAACAGCTTTTAGAGCTGATCAGTTTCCACATTAGCAAACGGAGACTCTGAGGGGTTCGGTGTGGGCCTGAGGTCACAGAGCCAGAAAATGCAAGAGTTGGGCTTTAGCCCTTACATCCCTGACTCCAATTCCAGGGCTTTCTTCCACCGCCAGGAGAAATCCAGCTCCGCTTGGCCTGAGTGCCATGGCAAGAAATGAGGGGAGGACACTGACCAGCATCTTCCTATGTCCTTAAAGCTTGAGTTCTTGGACACCAAGAGGGGGCTGGGCATCTCAGTGTGGGTGGCGTATTATTTGCCAGCATCTGAGAAGACCATCCAGGGAGGAGAAGTGAAAATGCAAAAACCATTCTAAAGGCACAGTACACCCACACAAAAGGCCCATTTGCCAAACTGAGCTGAGGGTTATGGGTTTAAACAGAGATAGGGAACAAAAAGCCATGAGGACACGGAAGAGAGAGCCCGGTCTCCTGGGGAGGTCAGCTAAGGTTCCACATAGGAGACAGCAGCTGATCTCGGCCTCCAGGGAAAGGCCAGCATTTGCCTGGAAATGAAAAAGGAAAGGGAAAGGCACATAATCATAGGCACAGAGGGGTAAAAGCGCACAGCATACAGGCAGACCTCAGGGGTCACCAGAGCACAGGAAGTACACCCCCGGCAGTATAGGAGGCCCCCAAAGATGAAAGATAAACACGAGCAGTCATCCAGGGCTTAACACACACAAGATGGTATTTGAAGTGATTCACGCAGAATCATGTAATGCCCATAACAACCCGTTTTACAGATGGAGAAACTGAAGCTCAGAGAAGTTAAGTAACTTGCCCAAGGTCACACAGATGGAAAAAGCTAATAATTTTCAGCTCCAGAGACCATGATCTTACCCACTGTGCCACACTGTCTTAGGGGAAGAAAAGACTCCAGCTCATGACACGATTCTACGTCACTCTAAGATGCTTCCCCCAAGAGGAGGGGGAGTGGTGTACATGCGCCACTGCAGGCACCTGAGGTGATTTCGGGGAGGTTATTGTCAAGTGGTCTTCATTTGAATAGTTATTTATTGACCTTTTTCAGTTACCTCCTATTGGGAGCAGGCCACCCTAATTTTCCATTTATGGTAGTGATAGGAAGTGGCCTCCTAAAATAGGTTTGTTAAAGTTTAAAAACTGAGCCAATTAATGGAAAATATTATGTAACTAATACAGGTGGCACAGACACAGAAACAGCGAAGGTGGTTTGAAAACAGCTGGAGATGAGAAAACATGCGCTACGAAATGTGAACTCTGTCTCGTTGGCAAAGAGGAGCGGCAGGTTTCTGAGCCAGAACATGGCTGAGTGGCACAGCTTTGCTTGAGGACTCCATGGGGTAGCAGAGAGGAGAACAGAGGGACTGGGAAAGGGAAAAAGGGAATGGGAGGAACCAGAATGAAATTAGGTCCATAAAAATAAAATGAAGGGGTCAGATCCACAAGCCATCTGAGAGGCAAAATTAAGAAGACATGGGGACGGAAGGTTAAGGAGAAAGAGGGGCTGAAAAACTCGAAAAGTCTCAGGTTTCAGAAAATTAAATGACTGATGCTTCAACCAAGACACAGACTGAGGGGAAGAACTGGGTTTGCAAGAGGCAGATGATAAATGTTCATTCTAGACACACAGCGAGTCAGGTGCCCCCAGGACACCAGGTGAGATTGGAAAAGAATTGAAGCCTAAGCAGAGAGACAGGTGTAATGAGAACAGAGGAGGAGGCTGAGGCCATGGGAGAAGCAAGGAGAGCTAAAATGCAAAAAGGAGCGGGAGCCCTCCAACCGAGCAGGGAAAGAGAGGCGAGGAGGGGTAAGCCATGCCAGGGCAGAGAGAAGCCCAGGAGCCCAGGAAGGGAATGCAGGAGTGGACAAGCCCCCGTGGTCTACAAGAGGCCTATTCCCCAACTACCGGAGATGTCACTAAACCTGTGCATCACGTCATCCAGCCCCCGAAACGCACTGCATCACTTGGAAACTGCCGATTAGGCAGCTCCCCTCACATGGTCAGCGGTTCTGCTTGGCACGACCCGGCCTTGGCCGAGGGAGCGACATCACGGTCAGATCAAAGGCGGCCAGCTCCCAAGGTCAGGGCTTCAGAAAGCTTCAGAGGCAAAATCAAATATCACAGAGTCACGAAGTCTCAGGATATTAGCATTTTAACAGCCTGTTAGTGTTTCTTAACTGCATGGCGAGCACAGGGGTGCTCATTTTATTACTCATTTGGTTTGGATGTATGACATATATTGCAATAAAAAATAATTTTATTTTTTACTCTCACTTCCTTTATGACATAGATAAAGGTATTGATGTCACAAGTGATCACAGATAGAGGCAGATAGAGATACTCTTAAGCCTGTTAGGACCTCCAGGATGAACATGACAGGCTGACTATGCATTTACTCCGCTTCTTCTGAAGCCCCTTAAAATTATAGTCAAAACAAAAAGGAAACGAAAAAAGTGTGAACTGGCAAAGACAAATACAATGGGAGAGGAAATTAGGATACCTTAAGTGTCCACAGAGGAGGATGCTATTGGAAAGTGAACACTCCACCCAGCAGAACCACAGGAAGACTCCAGGCTTCTGGACTTAAGATGCAGATGGCAAACTAAGGGAGGCTTTGACACTTGAGACACTGAGCCTCTAGACCCCCAGGTCACTCCCCCCCAAAGCCTACCACCATGGACAGCAGAGGCGGATTCTCCAAAGAAATAGAACTAGAGGGGATCTGGACCTGGTTACTTGAGAGGAACTGAACAGTCTCAAGAAAAGATCATACCTGGGCTCCTCCAGTGGAAAGGAAGCCCCCAGCTAGCAAGCCAGCCCCCACACAGAGCTCCCAATCCAGCTACCAGTGCTCCCCTCTTGGGCACACATAGTAAGCCAAGGCTGTCCAGACAGTTAAGGAAACATGAGCAAGAGACACATACATAAAACAAACAGAAGAACCTGAAGGAAACAAACAATACAAGGAAACAATGAAAACTTTTTAAAATGCTGTAAATTAATATCCACAGAGAGATAAGACAAGGTATTGCATCCATGACAGAAGAACAGAATGCTATAGAAATGGAGTGTTCGGGGTACAAGAAAGAGATCTTAGAAATTAAAAATGTGATTTGAAGACTAAGTCAAGGAAGTCTCCCAAAACATAGAACAAAAAGACAAAGATATCGAAAATGAGAAAGGTAAAAGCATTAGAGGATCCAAAATCTGACCAACAAGGTTTCCAGAAAGACACAGGCAAGAAAAGGGAGGAGAGCTGCACTAGCTTGTCTCCAAAGTCGGCCACCCAATGAGCCATATCTCTTGGTGTTCATGTCCCCGGCTAGACCACTTCCTTTAAATCTTGTTTGATCCTGAGACTCAGTTCTGACCAAGAGAATAGGACAGAAGTAACACTGCTTCACTTCCAAGGCTGAGACCTTGACTGGGTCTCTAAGAAGATCTGTTCTTGGGAAAGTAAGCCATGATGTAAGACTACTCTGAGATTGGAATGTGTAAAATAAGCCCAGGCTAGTCACACGGAGAGACCGCATGGAGAAAGATGTCCAACCAACTCCCAGATGTTCCTGCCATCCCAGTCTAGGCTCCACACATGCAAAGAAAGAAACATCTTGGAAATTTCAGCCCCAGGAGATTCCATGCAGACGAAGGTAGGAGCCAAGCTAGAGCCAAGACCCCAGACACATAGTCCATCTGAGCCAACCCAGATGAAGTCGCAGACATGGTGAAAAAAGGACAAGCTATCCCCACTGTGCCCTGAGTTCCTAACCCACAGAACTGTGAGCATAATAAAATGGTGCTGGTTTTACATCATTAAGCTTTATGGTAGTTTGTTACACAGCAACCAATAACTGTAACAGGAGGAAATTATAAGAACACTTCCCAGAACTGAACGTCCTGAGTCTCTGGGTCCACTGAGTATCCAACACAATGAATGACAAAAGAGCCACCCCACACACTGTCAGGGAATTTCAGAACAATAGGGTAAATGAAAACTCCTCAGGATTCAGAGAAAATATAAATACGAACCATATGCAAAGTAATGTGAATCAGCATCCCACCAAAACTTTTCTACAGCAACTTAAAAATCTAGTGAGCAATGATACAATACCTTCAAAATTCTGAAGGAAAATGGTTTTCAAACTAAAATTTTATACCCAGACAAACTATCAACCAAGTGTGAGAGTAGAATAAAATCATTCTGAAATATGCACACGCTCAAAATATTTATTCCTTTGAACCCTTCTTCGGGAAGGTACTGTTCAAAAGCAACTGCCCATATTAGAAGACAGAAGCCTCTGGTAGTATGGTTTTGGTGGAAAGAACAAAACTAACAAGTTATCTAATGTGTGTGAGCTTTTGGTGGGAAAATTATGAATGGAACTATAGTGGAATAAATAAAAGTAGCAAAAACAGAAAAATAAACATAGGTACACAATTATGCTAGTGGGGGAAACATGAGTTAATCATTAACTCCAGGACAAAATAAGTTATAAATCCAGGAAAAAATAAGTGATTCAAGAAAGGAAACATAACTACAACGTTTTATGGCCCAACTATAAACAATATTTACACAGTCTTAATAAGTAAACATTGAATATTGAATTGAACCCCAAAAATGGTGCTACTGGGTGGATCCGCTGCCTGGTAGGTGTCTTGTATCTTGGCTGAATTCACTGGTGAGCTCTGAAACAGCAGGAGAATCTCACAGTGCTCAGCCGAAGGGCGTGTGAAACCCTCCATGCTAAGAAGCCATCTGAGAGTCTACTGGCATTGAAGCTCACCCTGTCACAGAAAAGGCCAGCCTCTCAGTTAAGCCATCACTCCAACCCCCTCCCGGTGCCTGTCTCTTAATTGTCATGCACCATGCCCGCTGGTCCAGCCCCCAACACAGTGCCTGGCACCAAATGGACCAAAAAACGAATATCCTAAGAGCTAGGGAGCTAGGTTGGGTCAGCATGGAGCTGTCTTAACCTCCCTTCACTATCGCTGCTATGGCTGACCTCAACTCCCTGCTCAAGAGTCTGAGACACTCTTTCTCTAAGCACAGCTCTGCAAGGAAAATTATAACCCTCCCCGCTACCTGGGACATAACATCCAGGGGTGAAAGTCTCCCTGACGACATGGGAGATGACTCCCAGGGATGAGCCTGGCCTTGGCACTGTGGGAACGATAGTGCCTTCCTGACCAAAAGGGGGTAGAGAAAGGTAATAAAGCAAGATACCAGTAACTAAGACAGTTCAAATAGAGTTGAAAGGCTATATGGGAGGCTACTCTTATGTAAGCGTCAGCTAGATATTGCTAATTGCCACAGTTTGCCAAATCCCAACCAACATCGTGTCTATTAACCCTTTAACTGAGACTCTATAAAAGTTTCATGCACTAAGTTTACTTTCCTGAAACCCATTACCTCCAGGGGGTTCCTGGGCTAGATAAGCTCTGAAACCCAGAGGGGCCAACTTCTCCAAGAATATCAACTAATTCCATCCCCTTATCCTATATTATCGACATCACTTTCTAACCTGAAGAAGTCAGAAAGGGCATAGCCCAAAAATCCTTATAGAATGGGAGAAGAATCAAAGGAGAAGGAGGAGTTATAACAGAGAAGACAGGATTTAACAAATAAGTATGAATGCTGAATCACTGTATTGATATTTCTTTTAGCCTCCAGTGTTTTGAAGCAGCTAGAAAGAAAAATTTGAAACTATGAAATGGTAACCCATACGAAACTTTGAAATATGTTCTGTAGCTATTTGTTGGGGTGTGCTTTGAAAATTATTTCTCTTTTTTTTGTATATATGATATATTTCACAATTTAAAAAACTATTAAAATATAAATATATTATGCCTTAAAAAAAAAAAAAAGAATTTGAAGCAGAGCTAACACTTTCCCACCAATTGGACCAGTTACTAAGCGCATATCCTTCCCCGGTAACTGATTCTGCTCCTTTAGACACTGATAGCAGAGGCAAAACAAAAGTTACCATCATCACCATCAGTATTATCAGCTTCATCACTCCACTAACATTTACTGATTGCTTATGATGTGCCAGCGCCGGGTTAAGTACTTTACACGCATTAACTCATTTAATCTTTTCAACAACTCTATGGGATAGATACAGAATTATTCTCCCCATTTTTCAGATGAAGAAACTGAGGTTCAGAGGGGGTGAGTGACTGCAAAAGGTCCCACTGCAAGTTAAGTGGGGGACCTGGGAATCTAAGTGAGGGAGGGCGAGCTCAGTGGCCACAACCCCCCCCACCCCCACCCCCACCCATTGCCTCCCTTCAGCTTCAAGCTTGGCAGCTCAGGCATTAGAGCCATTCATTAAACTCTCTTTTGGGAAAAGCGTAGCTCAAGGCCCTTGGGAGCTCCCTCCCAGACCAAGCTGAGGTTCGAAAGCAATGCTGCTTGGAAAGGGCCTGAGAAACGCTTTATTTTTTTAAGAGAAAATTATTTTTAAATTGCTAAACGCCTACAAAAACACCCTTTAAAATACCTAACCCATTCTTGGATTTTTTCAAAGGATACCCACTCAGTGAGAAACATAGTTATTCTATTTTCTAATTTTTAAATTTTTATTTGTAAATATTAATATATACTCATCAGGGGGAAAAAAATCAGAGAATCCAGAAGCATACGATGGGCTGGACTGGGTGTGAGGGGCGCGGCCCTGCCACATCTGTTTTCTTCTCCTCTGACACGACCTGTCAAACCAGAGCACTGGGCCCCGGGGAGCAGACCCGGCACCTGCCACGGGGAATCAGGGCTGAGAAAGGCTGGTGTGGTGGCCTTACTGCGGGATCATTTCCAGTCGCCTTGGTCACTTAAGTGACAAGATGATGCATCAATGTCAGAAACCTGGAAGAGTCTGTCCACAGACACTGCATCATTCTCCCCAGGAGGCAGGAAGTCAGCTTCGGCAGGCAGCTGGGGCCACCGAGGATTAAGATTCCCACCCAAGGCCTCTCCGGCTCCGGCTCCCAGTTCTACAACCTGCCCCGGTGTGCCAGGCCAAGTGGGAGACAGGAAGAGGGCACTATACTAAGCCAGCCATAAAATCATCCAAGTAAATAAACACTTTCTGAGCCCCTGGACCCAGAACTCAGTGTGTGTGGTAGGAAGGAGGAACGACCGAAGGGAGAGAACACAGAGCCTGAAAGAGGAGCCTCCATCACAGCTTCAAGACCTGCTGGGGCAGCTGGCCCCTCTGCTGGCCTCCAATGAATGCCCTCTCCCACCGGCCCGGCCCCCAGCACGGGGCTTGGCTCCTGTGAACATTCAAAAAATATTGGTTGAATGAAGTGAAGAGCCCCGGACTACATGGGGTCAGTGCACGATTAGAAAGCATGAGACCCTTCCAGCCAAAGCCAACAAGGAATATGTCTTTTGCATGCCCAGCTGTAAGCTCTCGAAGGCAGGGACAGTCGTACCACAGCGCAGCGTTCATACACTGTAGGTCCCCCAAAAATGTCACAGCTGCGTAACAATTTGCAATGTTAACGTTTATCATCACTTTCTCTGCCAAGCACAAGTTTTGAAGAAGGTCAGGACCAGGAGGGATGTTTTCATCTTATGCACAAGCCCAAGGATTTGCTAAAGGAAACACAGCTAGTGAGTGGAGGGATGAGAACTCAAACGCGTCCCCACTCTCCCATCTGATTCATGGAGCAGCAGATGAATGAAGAAAGAATGAATGAAATGCCCACTGCAGCTCCCCCAGCGCTCTCCCACCTCTGCATTTATTCTCTTGGCCCTACAGTAAAGCATGTAATAAATTACACTCAGTTTCCCTGCTCGGTCGGGATCTCCCCATTTGGGGGTGGTTCTCACATGCCATGCAAACTAGGTGCGTCCAAGGGCCACCCCCCACACTTCCTACAGCCCCTGCACCCCTCCAACAGTCCCGAACAATAAATCCCTGACTCGCTGAGCAAAGGACCCATCTGTCTGTGTTGGTGTAGCACCTGGTACAGCTGCCCCATGTGCCTGGGTCTGCTTCGGCCGGGTACACGAGGCTTCGAGTGGAGGTGGCCTCCAGCCGCTCCTCTGCCAGTCCCGGGGCTCTCCCCGAACCAGAGGACTGGCAAGGGTCAGAGCCTGCAGCCCACACGACCCGGGGAGTTACAGTCTAGCTGTGCAGTTGCTCAAAGGCTGGCTGAGGTCTCCTAGCCACTGCGCGCCCTTTCCAGGTCCCTCTCTGGACCAGAAGGTGAGCAGAGGGAGGAGATAAAGGGCCACCTACCGCCCATCTGGGTCAGAGTCTCTGAAGAGCAGAGCTGACAGTACCCAAAGCCCAAAAGCCAGCTCCAAAGGGAGGCGGCAGCTTCATCCTGCTCTGGGCTTCAGATGTAATAGATAAACGAGATTTTTTTAAATGTGTTTGTTTTACAGACTTATAGAACAGAGCAGAGGGGCAGACAAAGAAAAAGGAGAAAGAAAACAGGAAAAGGTGAAGAGAGGCAAAAGAGAGAAAACAGAAAGCTACCAAAGCTTTCAGATGGAAGACACATCCTTCTCCATCAAGGCCAAATTGGCTACAAGGCTGCCCATTGGAGAAGCCCCAAGAACCCAGTGGCACGCAGAGCAGAGGCTTCTGGGAGGGACGTTCACGGGAGCCACACAAAGGGCTGGGTGGGGTATCTCTGGGTCCTCCCAGAGCCCAGCAGGAAGTGTCAAGGATGGAGGAAACCTCGAGTGTTCCCTGGGCTTTCTCTCCAGGGGTGGAGGGCACTGTGTGTAGCCATGGCCCACCACCATGCAGACAAGAATCGCTTTTACGGCAGCTGTGCAGAGCTCAGAGAAGGTTGTGCTGCTGCTCAGGGCTGCCAGTTCAATCCTCAACTGCCCCCGACTGTTTCAGAGCCCTGCCCAAAAGCCCATTCTTGCCAGCTCCCCAGTCTAGCACATATGGTCTCTTCAAGCTGGAGACATTGAAATAAAGAAAAATTTGCAGCAGTCCTTGTTACGCCTTAATACACCCCCAACCCGATGCAACCCTGTCAGCTTCCCTGGTAACCTCAGAAGAGGGGTGCCCAAGGCCCCTCTTCACCACACCTCTCCAAGATCAAGGGCGCTATTAGGGAACAGTCACGGGAAGGGGCTCCCAGTAAGGACAGGGAGAACATAAACATCCCCACTGAGTGTTCTCCTTAGAGATATGGCAGTCATTTAATGAGTGTTTATAAAGCACCCACTATGTGCCAGCACTGGGCTAGCTACTTGGTATGTGACGTGAAGACGCCAGGCTTGAGCCACCTCTTCCCTCACCCAAGGCTTCTGGTCCATCACTAACTCCTCACCACCTCTCCAATATGTTCTGTTCTCTCCACTGCACTCACTGTCACCCATCATCTGTCTCCTGGACCACGACACCCACTTCCTAACCCAACTCCACCCAGGCTTTGCACCCCTCAAGCCATTCTCCAGGGAGCAGCCAGAGTGATGGTTCTAAAATGTAAAGCTGGTCCTGACATGCTCCTTTCAGCAGCGCCCCACTACACCCAAGATCAAACCCAACTCTTGAATATGCCCTCAGGGACCCGCCCCAATGGTCCCATCCAGCCTCACCTCTCACCACTCCCCACTTCCTCTCCTCACCTGCCCCCACCAGCCTATAAAACGTAGCAGCTCCTCCAATAAGGACATGCTACCCCCTCCACCAAGACCATTCTTCTTGCCCACTCCTCTATCCCACCCCAGACTCTGTCTATTGGGTCCTACCTATTCTTCAGGTCGCTGCCTAGACATCCTTTCCTTGAGGTGCTGTGTCCTGGTGCCCTGCTGTGTAGGGCCCCTGGTGCCACCTGCCCCTCCCACACCACCCCTGTTACCTATTCACCCTGTTATAGCAAGAGCCCCTCGACTGTACTGGCCTGTTCAGTGCCTGCTTTCCCCCTGGACTGTGAGCTCCAGGAGGGCAGGGATCAAGCCTGCCTCACTCCCCAACGAGTCCTCAGCACCTACCCCAACCTCTAGGGTCTCTCGGTTTAATGGGGGGACACGAGGACATTTACACTATCCTTCGGGAGTTTGCAGTTAGACTGCGGAGGGATAAATGAATGGGCAAAGCAAGAGAAATTGGTGTGGACTGATGTGAAATAAGGGAGGGTTCAAGCCAAGGCAAAGAACCAAGGAGGAAGCAGGGATCTTCGATGTGAGAGCGGCTTGGAGGTGGGGCCAAGCCAGGCGCATGAATGGGGCAAGGAAGGCAGGGAGCAAGCAAGGCCAGCACCCATCCTAACTGAGCCATGGTCACATCCTCCAAGACAATGACTGTAGCCTTGGTAAGCGCTGGCCAGCACCAGTCCCTGGGCTCAGGGTTACAGGCACTATCTCCTTGACTCTCACCACCACCCCACGAAGAGGCCACTATTGTTACTCCATCATACAAATGAGAAAGCCGAGGCCCAGAGAGGTGAAGTGCCTTGCCCAAGGTCCCCCAGCTACTGAGAAGCTAGGTGAGATCTGCACTCAGGTCTGCCTGAGTCCACGGTAGGGATCCTGGGCAGCAGGGACACCCAAGCCAATAGGCAGTGGGACATCTCAAGGGAGATGTACCAAAAACAGAGAATGCCCCTATGTGGGGACCTCCTCCTTCAGAATCCAGAGCTGTCTGGCTACCTCAAGGACCCCCAAGCCAGTGACAGGATTTACAGAAAGTGGAGGGAAGACGGCCCCTGCAACCCTAACACCCTTTCCCCACTCAGCCTCACCCTCACCTAGGCTGCTTTTGCCGTCCCTAGGATGACTCCCCAGTTCGACCTCAGATCAGGCCGCTCCTCTGACCTTCAAATCCAGCTGCCAGCTCAACATCTCCCCTCAGGGTCTCAAAAGTATCTCTAATCCAACAATGTGCAAAAGTGACCTTAACATTCTCCCCAGCCTGTTCTTCCTCCCAGATGTGCTCTCCCAACAACAGGCCCCAAGCACTCCAGCCCTCCCTCCTGCCACATCCCCCACGTCCCACTCCTTCCTACTCAAGAGTATGCATGATCGCAATCAGCAGCATCTGCATCCTTCGGAGGCTGGTTGCAAATGCAGACATTCAAGCCCCACCCCAGACCCACCAAGACCAAATCTGCATTTCGACAAGATCCCCAGATGACTTGAGTGCACAGCAAACTTGAGAAGGGCAGCTCTAATGATCAACAATCCTTTCATTCTGCCTCCTACATTTCTCTCCTATCCATCGATGGTCCTCCCCCAACCTTCCCACCCTATCTTCAAGCCTCCAGCTGCCCATCTCCATCACCATGACAACTCCTAACCACTCTCCGTATTCCCAATCTTGTCACACTCCAATACCTTCTCCCCAGGAGCCAGGGTAAACTTTTATTTTTAATTGTGGTAAACTATATGTAACATAAAAATCAATTTAACCTTTCTAAGTGGACAAGTCTTTGACATTAAGTACTATGACAATATTGCATAATTTCACCACTCTTCCCAGAGCATTCGTCATCGTCCTAAACCAAAACCCATACTCTTTTAACAATAATTCTCCAGTCCTCCCTTCCCCCACCCCTGGTAACCACTATACTCCTTTCTATCTCTATGAATTTACTTATCCTAAGCATTTCATATGAGAGAACACATGCAATGTTTGTCCTTTTGCATCTGGCTCATTTCACTCAACATGATACCTTCAAGATTCATCCATACTGCAGCATGAACACAGCACTTCACTTCTTTTTATGACTGAATAATATTCCATTATATGAATATACCACATTTTATTTATCTATTCATCTATTGATGGACACTGGGGTTGCAAACACACCCTTTAGCCATTGAGAAAAATGCTGCTATGAACACTGGTGTACAAATACCTGCCGGAGTCCCTGGTTTCAGTTTTGGGGGGTATATGATACCTAGGAGCGGAACTGCAGAGTCATGTCACAACGCAAGTCTATGCTTAACTTTCTAAGGATCTGCTAAACTGATTTCCATAGCAGCTGCACAATTTTATACTCCCACCAACATTGTACTAAGGTTCCTATTGCTCCATTTCATCACCTTTTGAAATGGAAATTGGGTCACATTAGTCCCGTGTAAGGCCTTGCAATGGCTTCCCATTACCCTCACCATGAATGAATTTCATGCATTAATCATCACCTTTCTATTGGGCATCTTCTGCCCAAAATGCCAGGCACTGTTCTAGGCATTGGAGAGAGGACAGTGAACAAAAGAGACAAGAACCCCTGCCCTCTTGGAGTCTAAATTCCACAGGAAGAAACAGATAAACAATTAAATAACATTTTAAAAGCTTAAATCTGATGATAAATGCTAGAAAGAAAAATAGAGCAGGGGGAAAGTTTGTGAATATAAAGAGGGTCGTCAGAGAAGGCCTCATTGAGAAGTTGACATTGGAGGAAAGACCTGAAGGAAGTGAGGAAACAAGCCATGAGGTTACCTGGGGAAAGAGCATTCCAGGTACAAGGAAAAGCCAAGTGCAAAGTCCTGAGGCAGGAGCACACCTGAGTCATTCAAGGAATGACAAGAGGCCAGTGTTGCTGGTACAGAGTGACCAAGGGATAAGGAAGAGGAACCAAGGCCAGGGAAGGCACAGAAGGCAGATCATGTAGGGCCTTGTGGCCATGGTAAGGCTTTGGCTCTTATGATGGGGAAATGGGGAGCCACAGCAGGATTGCAACCAGAGCAGAGATAGGGTTTGACCTACAGGTTCACAGGATCATTCTGGCTGCAATGTTGAGAACAGACTGGGGGGGGAGGGGGAGGGACAAAAAGGTAGTTAAATTTTCTACAGTCCTGCAGGTGAGAGCTAAGGCCAGATTGGACCAGACTGACAGAAGGTGGAAATGGTGGGAAGGGTCCAACTCTGGATGCACTGTGAAGGGTGGGGAGAAAAGGAGGGACGACAGGTTGGGAGGTGGCCAGCCTTGCTAAGAGCAGCATTTGGAGGCTGACAGCCTTGGATTCAAATCCCAGCTCCTTCACTTCCTAGCTCTGTAGCTTTGGGCAAGTCCCTTACCTTCTTAAAGCCTCAGATTCCAAATCTGTAAAGTGGTGAATAGCCAGCTCCTCCCTCATAGGGCTGTGGGGAGGATTAACACAATGGCCCTCCCCAAGGGCCACCTGTCTATATAACACATAAGAATAACCTCCAAGATAACCTTTTGATTCTGTTTGAAATCTCTCAGCCACTAAAACTTTATTTTGTCTAATTTTCTCTTTCCTCTTTTGGTCAAGAAGGTCAAGAAAGCTTTCTCCTCCCAGAGAGATTTACACCCCTAAAAGTTATGATCCACATGGGCGGGGAAGGCAGTGAATTCAACTGCCACATTGGCTTAGAGAGAGAGGCCACATCTGAGCAACAAAAGAGGTTCTCTAGGGAATGACTCTTAGGCATAATTATAAGTAGGCTTAGCTTCTCCTTTTCAGGAATAAGTTTCACAGGGGTGAGTCCCAAGATGGAGGGCTTAGTCTATTAAATTGGTTGTCCCCAATGCATGCAAGAATATCAGAAATTTCCCAGGTGGGGGAGTTTAATATTTCCTCCTTCTCCCCTAAGGGGACTTGGCAGATACTTTTTTATTCTCTTGTATACTCTAGGATGTATCAGAGCATCACACTAACCTGTACAAACCAACAAGATCTCACACCCTTTTCAAAATACCATGCAATCGTGGTTCAAATAAACTGACCATACAAGCCAAACCAGATAGCACGCTACCAAAAATATAAAACTTGCACCAAATAAACATCTCTTCCTTTGGTCTCACACAGAAGTTGAAGTTTTTAAATATGGACCATATCACCCTTTACCCTGTATTCTGATTTACCTTAGTCTTACGCAGATCAGTTTCATTCATATCTCAAGTTGAAGTCTGATCACTTTTTCCACTTTTTTAACAGTTGCTGTATGGGGTACTACTGACTTTCATAGCTTCTGAGCTCTGACTCTGGGTCTCAGATTTTACACAAATACCTGAAGTTCCAGTGCATGACCAGATTATACACAAATAGTCAGCACCTCAGGATTTAGGAATAACAGTTACAATTTGGGAATAGGTGTGACTGCTCTACGAGTTTACAACCTAGGAACCTTTACAATGGGCCCCAACCTAATAACCTATCAAAATGCAGATTCTTGTGTTATCCACGTTTTACAAATGAGTAAGAAGACTTTCAAAGAAATTAAGTAACTTGCCCAAGGTCATGAAGCTAGAAAGTGGCAAAGCCAGGATTTGAACCCAGGCACCTGACCCGACGGCTCCCACACTTTGTTTCCTTCTTTCCTTTCGTCTGTTGATTTTTCTTTACATTTTTGTGGTAAGATAAAAACAACCTGAAAGTTACCATCTTCACCGTTTTAAAGTGTACAATTCAGTGGCATGAAATCCATTCTCAGTGTTGTGCAATCATCACTGCTACCTAGTTCCAGAATTTTTTTCATCACCCCAAACAGAAGCTAGTCTGTTGACTTTTGAATGAGTAATACATCACTGTAATTCAAAAACCAAAACTTATTAGCAGATGTATGGTGAACCATCTTTGTTTCATTCCAGTCCCAATCTGCCCAGACCCCATGTATTCATCTACAGTTTCTTTATGAAAATAAAGACCAATAGAAAGATGGAGCTTTTTTTTTTTTTTTTTACATGCATGGGTACAACAGAGTCCTTGAGGACCCTCAACTTCAGAACTAGGCTGCTAGGGAGGGAGGGCTCCAAATACACCTCAGTTTTCAGGGAGACCCAGGTTGCAGCCACCCCTACCCGCCTTATCTTCAACCAAATAAACACCCTTTTTATCTCTTTTACATATTAGGAGCTCTGTGTAAGATTTTTGTTTACAGAACAATTCCATTAACAAAGGCTCTAAGTCATTAACTAGGCTTAGTCCCATTTCACAGATCGGGAAACTGAGGGCCGCAGTTTGAACACCATATGTGCTCATGGTCATAGACAGTGCTACTCACCCTGAGTTTCTTCCCGGGCTCAAGCTGCCCCTCTGCCCGTTCTGCAGTTACATTCTTGATAAATAGGGGTTCCTACCTTTCGGACCCCTGAGACCTCTGCAGGACGTATCACAGAAAGCCAGGCACCCTCTCACTCAGGTCTTTGTGACCAAGACCACCCACCTCGAGATGGCTGGAGAGAGTGACCAGCTATATCCAAGGAATTTAGACTTCCTGGGGCTAATGCACACAAGTACTTTTGAAACACAACCCATTTTTAAGCAGGACTGCTGCCTGTATTTACATTTACGGAGGAGAGAGAAGGTGAATACTACAGAGGGGGGCTGCCAGCACTGGCTGGCAGCTATGAAGGGGGCAGGGGATAAAGGACTCAAGACCTAGAAGCCAGGTGTCCCCATTCCCATCACTTGCACCATAGCCTGTGTCCCACCTCCACGAGGCCATGCCCTTGGGGGACCTTCCCAGCTCCCAGTATTTGGCCTTCGTTGACGTCATACTCAAAAGTCCTTCCTGGTACATTTGCAGATAGAGTTTTCAGACAGCCTGTTTCTGTTACCTCTTGATTTACACACGCTTCTGCCTTTGCATCTTGATTAAAAATCTTATTAACATAAATGTACTATTAAAATGGTGATGGCAAAAAATAAAATAAAAAATAAAAAAAAAATAGTGATGGCATAGGGAGCTCAGGCTGCAGCCCCAACATTCTTGTTCGCAGAGAGAAATGGGAAGCTCTGTTCTAATTGGTGAGGACCATGAGCAAGAGACCGTTCAGTTTGTCTGAAACCTGAAAGGACAGACTCGCCCACTTTAGGTTCCACACACAATCACCCTCCCCCACCAGCTGCCCAAGAGAGATCTGTCCAGTCCGTTCCTTAAAACATAAAGAGGGGCAGCTACCGTGGCTCAGCAGGCAGAGCTCCGACCTGCCGTGCTGGAGGTCTGGAGTTCGATCCTTGGTGCCTCCTGCCCATAAGCAAATTTAAAAAAAAAAAAAAAAAACATAAAGAGAATGTGCTAAGCTGCATGATAATCCACTTCATAAACAGCGAAAGTCAAACACACAGATGTTCAGTAAGTTGGCTAAGGTTGCCATTTAATTAGCTTTGGGAGAAGAGACAAATCAGACAGATTTGGGCCTGAATCTCAGCTCTGCTGTACAAACTGGGTGACACTGGCTGTGTCACCTCTTTTGAACCTCAGTTTCTCCTCTATGAAAAATGGAGATGACAATAACCATCGTGAAGAGAATGAAATGAGATAAGTGAGGTTTAAGTGCCAGCCCAGGATCATGCCCAGAGAAGGGCTCAATATCTGCCCCCATCCCTGTCTTTTCTCTTCTTACTCTTGAGGGTTTTTTTGTACTGTGAGACACAGTCTCCCATAATTACTGTTATTTTATTTGGGAGTAATTAGGGAGAAGAAAGGAGGAAAATCTGAAGGAAAATCCATGGTGGCCATTTCTCAGGCCAGTTCCTTGCAGGTAGCCCAGAGAGGCTGCCCAGATACCCCATTTCCAATCACAACAGACCTGCCCCAAACAAAGGAAGCCCAAAGGGCATGCAGGGCTGGACCCAACGCTAGTCCCCATGTTCAGTGAGTTACACCTGGGGCTTCCCAATCCCAGACCTCCACTTCCAAGCCCATCCATCAAATCCCTTATGGGGGTGGAGGTAGGGGGCACTGTCAGGTAGCACAGAAGAGGCCAAGCACAAGGGCCTCTGGTGAGTAGGAGAGCACCAGCTCTGAACTGAGTGGGCAGCTGACAGTTAGGTACAAAGCTGGAAGGCAGGTCCAGCCAATGTGGCCGGAGCTTCTGATATTTTTAAGAGAAGATTAAAATGCAGATTTGCAATATGGACTCTTCCAGTTTTAAAATATCATCTTAAAAAAATAAGAGGTATGTGGGTGTAAAAAAGCCCCCCGAGAACGAAAGCTCCAGCCAAGCAAGGTTTTCACTCTGTGTTGTTTGCTGAGTGGAGGCTTCATAAAGATTTGAGGAATCTGCAGGGCTTAGTTTCTGACCTCTGTCTCAGAATGCAAATTCCTAGGTGCAAGGGTGCAGCTACCCCCGCTCTCCAGAGACAGGGCAGCCTGGTACATTAAGACATGACAGTGAAAAATGAGGGGACCCTGCCTCCTCTCCTACTAGTCTCTGTGACCCGGAGCCCCATCTGCAAAACAGAATTGAGAGACGCAGCTCTCCTCTGGGGCTGTCATGAGTTTTAAACAAGAAAATGTGAGTAAAGGGCTTGGTGACCCCGAGAATAAGGGCTAATGAGAAGATGCCTGGACCCAACCTTCCAGCTCAAAGAAGTAGAAACAGGCGGACGAGGGGGAAGGCCAGGGGAGAGGCGGCTGCAGGTAATGGGCCTCCTTCACAGGCCTCGTGGGGTTGGGACCACAGGTGACACAGGGAGCAGGTCACGTCTCCGGGGGAGCCCAGACACGCCCCACCCACCCACTCTGGAGGGCTCCGGGAAGGACTTGGCAGGGGCTCCTGCCTTCATGAAACAGAGTGTTCACGCTGATATGCTTAAAAGCAGGGGACAATTTTTCAACCCATCCTTGCTTCAAGGGCAGTGAATAAACACAGCATTTGCTCGAGGTTCCCACTGAGCATGTCTGGAAAGAGAGGTGAAGGTTAAACCAAGCTCACTTGCCCCTAGAAATTGTACAGATTCTTTGACACCATTCTTTCCGGGGTTGAACCAGGATTTCTCACTGTAAAGCCCCACTTCATGAAGTAACAGACACCCTGCCCTTTATCGCTGATATAAAGGCTGCCCAGCTAACCCCCCTATCTACCCAGCAGGGTTTGAGCTCAGCATCACCCAGACACCAGGTGACAGAGCTGATTTCAAGTTAATTATAACAACTGCTGGGGGGGGGGGTGGCAGCAGGGGGTACCAGCTGTGAAGGGGCAGGAGGAAGGGAGCCTGCTGGGGTGCTGGAAAGTTCTAGATCTTAACCTGGGTGTGGCTGCACAAGTGGATACATATGTAAAAGTTTACTGAGCTGTACCCTTAAGACTTATGTACTCACATGTGTGTGTTATTACACTTTGATACATTAATAATAACAGACTGTACTGAGCCCTTATTAGAATAAGCCACTTATTAGCAGCATTGCACTAAATGCTTATCCTGGGTTCCTAATGGTATGACACTTACAAGCACAGCCTCCAGACCTCGACAGAGCCCCGTTAAAATCCCTGTTCCACCATGACCTTCTGCCTGGGCCCCCAGCACACCCTTCAACCTCTGAGCCTCAGTCCCTCAGCTGGAAAAGAGAGATAAAACTGGCAGAATTAAAACAGATAACACATGTAAGACCTCAGCACAGAGCCTAGCAACAGGAAGCCTCCAAACACAGTAGCTCAGCTCTCAACCACCGCTCAGCTCTCGGCAACCTACAGGATATTGGTGCTGAGCCCCATTCAAGTGCCCCCCCGCTTCCAACAGGGCTCCCTAAACCTCAGGCACTTTGCACCACTTCATGATTTTTTGCCAAACCCATGTACTACCTGATGATTACTTTTCTTAATGCTTTTCTTTCAATTGACTTGCAGTTTTTGACTGAAACAAATTTTTTTTTAAGTTATATAACTATCCTACGTGGAAAACCAGGATCGCTTGCCAGAATTCACTTTTTAAAATAGCTATTAACATAAAAAGCATTTGTCCACCTGAAATCATCTTGCCTACCTCATTTGCTTCTTATGGATTCGGGAGGCAAAGAAACTCAGTTTTCAGGAGGGGGGAGGCCCCATATGCTTAAAATGACTGAGAAACTTCTGAACTCTTTGGCAGCCCCCATGTGCACAGAAGTGATTTTCGCTGGTTTAACCAAGCGGGCCTGGCAAGCCCTCTATTTGGCAACATCCTGTTACCCATCCATCTGTGCACCCTGCAGGCTCCGAAGAGCTAAAGCTGCATTTAGAAAAAAGACATATATGCACTAATGGCGACTGTTCACCAATCCAAACACCCACGGGCCCCCGTTTGGCATAAATGAAGGGAGCCTGCTTCTAGCTCTCAAGATCTAGGCCCCCAGAGTCAAGTAGGGCCCTGGTGATGCCTCCAGCTTCAGAATGGTCCAGGCTAAGCCTGGCCTCTTCCTTCTGTGGGTCCCAGAACCAGCCAGAGCAAGGGAAGGGGTCAGAGGAATAACAGAATAACACACATACAAGTGATCATCTGCCTTTCTCTCCAAAATTGCTTCCGGAAGGAAAGAAGGAGAGGGAAGGAAAAGGTTCTCCAATCTCATTCAAGAGGGCACCTTAAAAATAAAGATGCATCAAAGGGTGCTTCACCATGAAATGGACCTCAGCGTTCAGGTAATGAGCACATGTTGCCTGGAGAGCCAGAGATTCTCTGGAGTATCCATCCATTAATTCAGCTACTATCTACTGAGCACCTTGTACTCTACAACAGGGACCCAGAAATGAAAAAGACAAAGTCCCTGCTCACAGACAGCTCATATTCTAAGGGAGAGAAGAGCCAATAAACTGTTTATTACATAAACTAGATAATATCAGTTAATAAGTGCCATGGAAGAAATAAATCAGGGTAATGGGATAATGAGACTGAAGCAGGTTACTCAGACTGGAGGTCATGGACATCTTCAGGAGGAGATAACATTTGAGCCCAATGATGAGGAAGCACCAATTAACTCATGGTAAATAGCAGGTGCAAAGGGCCTGGGACAGGAACAAGCTTGACTTGTTGAGGAATAGAAAGAAGGCCTTTGAAGCAGTACAGAGATCCCTGTGAGTGAGAGAGAAAGTGGTAGGAGGTGAAGTGAAAGAACTAGGCAGAGATAGCAAGCTAAGAAGCTTGGATTTCATTCAAAGTGTAATAGAAAGCCTAGGGAGAGCCTCCCACAGGAGAGAAACTTGATTTTATTCGAATTTTTAAAGTTATGCTGATCATGTAAGGCCAAATCGATTTAAATAGTGGCTCAAGAGGAATCAACTAAATCCATTTATGCCTCAAATTCTTCCCTTTAGACTTTAAAGGTCTAGCTCCTCAGATGCTCAGTGAGGTTAAACGGGAGGCTGATTCCACTCCTAAGTATATATCCTAAAGAACTGAAACCAGGGACTCAGACAGGTATTTGTACACCAAGGTTCACAGCAGCCCTTTTTCACAGTGGAGAAAAAATAGATGCAACCCATGTGTCCATCAACAGATGAATGGATAAATAAAATGTGGTATATCTATAAATGGAATATTCTTCAGTTGGGGTCCTACTTGTCTAGCAGAAATTTTGCCAGCCATGAAAAGAAGTGAAGTGCTGGTACATGCAACAGCATGGAGGAACCCTGAAGACATCACATTGAGTAAAATACACCAGAAACAAGAGAACTAATACTGTATGAGTTCACGTATATGAAATACTTAGAACAAGCAAATTCATAGAGACATAAAGCAGACTAGACGTAACCAGGGGTAGGGGTAGGGGGGAAAGGGGGAGTTATTGCTAAACAAGTATGAGTTTTGGTTTGGGACAATGAAAATGCTCTGGAAGTAGAGAGAGTGGTGAAAGTTACACAGTATAGTCAAAGACTTGTCCACTTAAAAGGAGTAAATTGATTTTATGTTATGTATATTTTACCACAGTTATAAATAAATTATTTTTTAATGGGAAGCCTGTCAAAAAGAGATGTTTGTTCTTTAAAGAAATGCTAGCCAACCAAGTGGCACTCAAACAAGACGAGAGAATGAGAGGCAAGCCCTTACACAAAGGGCAGAGCCCAGCAACCTCCTAAGAAGAGAACAAGCAGCCATCTGTTCTGGGGCCAGTAAGTGGATCAGCTACCAACCCTGTCCCTTCCAGCTCTAGGACTATAACTTCAAGGCCAGGACAGCTAGACAACCCACAGGCTAAGACCCCATGATCAGCCAGCTTGAAGGGCTGTCTCTGAGAATCCTGGCAGAATATAAGTTTCCTTCCGAACACCAGCCTCCAAACCCCAGGGACAAATTAAGCAATGACTGCCAACATCATAAAAACAGACAACCAGACAACCTCCAATGAGTGATCTTGCAAAAAAAAAAAAAAAAAAAATCAAACTCGAATCTCATGGAGCCCCTAGAACCAAACTCTAATTTACAGGAAACACAAGGGACAGCAGAACATATTAAATGACATCAGGGGAATACAGTCCACAAAATCCTGACAATGGGAGGGTAACTCTAGAAGACAAACAATCCAGTTTCTTCAATAAATTTTAAGAAAAAAGAAATGGAGGAGGGAATTTACCAATTAAGAGATATATCAGCGATCATACTGGATTGTTTAGATCCTGGCTCAAAAAGTCTTTGAGAAATTTTTAAGAGACAATTGGAAAAACTCGAACACTGGCTGGATAGGATACCAGGAAATTAGTTTAATTTGGATGGCATGATAATGGTAGCATTGCTATGTTTTTTAGGAGTTCTCATCTTTAGGATACACATTGAAATATTTAAGAATGAAATGATAGAATGTCTGGGATCTACTTCAAAGTCATCTTGCAGGGGAGTGGATTAGGAAATAAATGAAACACAATTGGCCATGAGTTGATAATGGCTGCAGCTGTGTATTCTATTTCACTATTGTCTCTATTTTTGCGTATGCTTGAAAATTTCCACAGTAAATGGTTTTCTCTTTTTTTAAAGCCCATAATGGTTATAGGCTTTTTCTAATAACCTACATAGGAATAACCCACTAGACATGACACTGCAATGGCGGAGTCTCATCCACTGAACCCACTATTCTACGCCCCAAGTCTGCCCATAAGGATTTGCTGATGACTGTGTCAATCCATATTTTTCTCCTCATAAATCTTGTTATGGGAGTTGCCCTAAAATCAAAACCCCGATGAAGGTGGATTTATTTTTCATTTATGCTACTCGACCTGTCTCATGGTTCAGAATGGCACGTCCAAGGCCACCTTGACTTTATCCACAGCTTTCAGAGAGTACACATTTTGAATTTGTTCCTCTGCCTCTGTCCTTCCTGCCAAAGGTGTCTTTTCTCCAGCTTAGAGGGCAGCACTCCCTTCAACCACACACTTTGCCCATAACCAAGGTGGTGTTCTGGAACCTTCTCCTGATCTACTACGTCTTTAAAAAAGCAGACTCTGCAAAGTAAAAAGGGCTTTAAAAGGAATCCCCATGATAGCGGTTAAACTGCAGCCTCCAGGGAAGGCTTCTTTCAGGTGCCTCCTCGGAACCACGCTTGGACCCAATCCCCTGTTCTGTATGCCATTGCTCTCTTAGGATCCCATGTGGTGGTATCCCTGGAAGATGGTCAGAAAGAGGCAGAACCTCCAGGTTACCCCACAACTCCTGTAGAGAGCTTTCAAGCCAAGACCAATAAGCACCATGCCCATTTCTTCAGCAGGTAAACCAAGGATGGAGCTCTGAGCACAGATCTTAGAACCTACCAACAGTGCTTGGGAGAATATGGGATACTTGTCTCATTACCACCCCCTGCCACACCTTCCTTCCCCCCCCCCCCAATATGGAATGTTTCCAGGTGGCCTGGGGAGAGCAGGTCCATCACAAGGGACACTGGACGATCACTGCAAGCCACACACAACCACTTCATCCCTTAAGGCTAGGAGCCAAGAGTGATATCTGCACAAGCCTGTCAATTAGAAGTGCTGAGAAGATCGATGGATGGATCAAGCCTTCTCAGAAGGATGAAGGAGGGGTCTGAGTTTGGACTAACTCAGTGACAAGAGGAGGGAGGAAGGAAGAACACAGCAAATTTAACACCCAGCATGGACTTTGGGGAGCACTTAGGAGAGGTTGGCAGCTGCAGCCCGCTGCAGGCCCCCTGAGGCCAGTGCCTGCAGAGCAAGGGTCAATAGTGTGCAATGCACTGATTTCAGGTGCTTAGAAACAAAGAAACTACAGATTACAGCAAGGGAAGCAAAGGTCATTTAGCACCAAGATGAAATCAATCCCTTTCTCTCCTTGGGTAGGTTAAGTCCACGGCCAAAGCCATCACAATGGCAGGAGCAGCAGCCAAATGAGATAAAGCCAGAGATTGGGAGGGTCACCAATGTCTGCCTGCAGTAGAGAGTAGAGCACAGTGCATCCAGCAGGGAGGACAAGATGCCCTGCGCCTGGGGTATCCTGCCCCTGGCCAACCCTTTCTTGCCCCCCATCTGGGTCCTCCACTGTGACTCACAGCATCCCTCCATGCCCAGATCCAGGGTCTGAGCATGGCTCCTGCCTCCATGGCCTGAGCATGGCTGGTCTTGACTGCTGGTGAGGTCGCCACCACCAGACACCCTACCCTAGAAGCTGTGGGCACAGGGCCAGCGAGAAGTTCCGAACAAACCCCTTCATGTTCGTGCAGCACTTCAGACCTTTCAGAGGCATCTTCAACTACATCATCTTCCACTTGAGCCCCACGGTCCCTTTTTGTGGAGGAAGAAACTGAGGCTCCAGGAGATTAAACCTATAGTATCATGTCTTGGCCAACAGGTGAGCCAGAACTAGAACTGGTGCCCTGAGCAGGGACTTTTCCACCCCAACATACATTCTGTACTCAGGGTCAGGAGCTGGTCTGATGCCTCTAGCCTTCTAAAGCACCTTTTCCTTCCCATTCCTCCAACCAGGCCCAGGTTGTCTTGGTCCAGCCATCCCACACATTCTTCTAATTGAAAGGGTTCACTTATTCACCCCCACTCTACACACAAAATGTTGAAGGGCAGGGAGTAGAAAGAAATAATAATCCAGGGCAGAATGGGGCACTGAACTCCAAGCTTCTGCTGGCAAAATTTCTGCTAGACAAGTAGGACCCCAACTTCAGGCACTCCTGTTCCACCTGCATGATGTTTGCCATACTCAATGCCATTTGTACTGTTAATCCTACCATTTCTAGTAAATGGACTCATTCTTGTGACTAAATACATATAATTTACACTGACACTTTTATCATTACCACTAGTGGAAAAGTCTGTATCACTGGCAATAAATAGGATGGAGCTCTAAAAATAAATAATACGAAAACAAAACAACCTATGTGGGGCAATGTTCCCCCACTTAAAGGCCCTGAGCCAGAGATCTACTCTTTCTTTGTTACAAAAGGTAGGTTAGCAAGTGTTAGAAAAGGGTTCCAGCCAGACTAGCACTGACCTGAAACTTTCCCCTTGAAGAAATCACAAGGATTTGTAGAGAACTGAAAAGGGAAGAACTTTCTCACTAGGTGACTCAATGCTATTTCATGCTTAACCACCTTCAGTCATTTCACTGGAGATTCATCCTATGCTGGGAGAAATATCTCCTTAGACTACATTATGGGAAAGGAGGGCAGGAGGCATGGGAGGCAACCCCTCCACAGGAGGGACCCACCCCAGCTTCTCCAAGGCCTCCTGTTCATTGCCCACCATCTCCCCAGGCACACCCAGTTTCTGGGCAAGCTCAGGGACCACCACTCACCCCCCAGGTGTCTCTGGTTCAGCTGCCTTTGTCTTAGCCTTCATCTTATGCAGAGCACAGCACTAACCACTCCAAAACCCCTCTGGAAATTAGCATCTAGCAGGGCCACTGCAGGCTACTCCAAATTCCCAAGACATCTTTCTGGGCAGTCAGCTCTGAAGACCTGGGGATGTGAGGAAGCTTTGAACCCAAATACCCTTGCTGAGAAGGGAGGCTCCCTGGGGTCTGGTGGAACCTCAGGCTTGCAGCAGGGGGCTGGAGACCAGAAAGTTGCCCCAGAACCTCCTTCCCCTACCCCAAACCCTACACCTCTCAGCCCATAGGTATTCCAAAATGTCTCTGACCGGTTTTTAACACCCAACAGCAAACTGTACAAGTTAGAAAAGTTAAGCTGAAAAAAGCCAAGGGTCAAAGACAGAAAAACCCAAAGACGGAGACACAGCCAGCAAGGAAGCAACCTTCTAAACTTGCTGCTTGCCTGCGGGCGCCTTGCACAGGACAAGCAGAGCCCAGGCCCGGCGGGCACCCCATGGGCTCAGCCAAGTTGCAGAGAAGCAAATGGCATCAGCGACTCATTGGGTCACTTGGCCTGAGCCAGGGACTGTTGCCCGGGTCGGATCAATGCTACCCGTGCTGCAGGGTTCGGGAAGAGCGCCCGGATCCGCAAAGGCGGGGCTGGGGACGAAGAACTTGGGGTCCCTCTGTCGGGGACGAACCCCGATGGGCCCTTCCAACCGCCTTCGATCCAGCCAATACCCTGCCTGGGCTTCCTCGGACCGTCCAGTGGCTGGGGCGAAGCTCCGAGCACGCTCCCCCCGACGACGCCTGCACTGGAGGCTTTTTCCCATCAACATGGAGCCAAACGCCCGGTGGAAAAGTCCACCCCAAAGGAAACGTTAATTTAGCCCGAGAAGGGAGGGAAGAGGACGGTGGCGCTGCCAGGCTTTACCTTTTCTCTTTATTCTGTTTTCGCGATTTATGCAGAAGTCCGATGAGCACCACGGCAGCGCGGATCCCCGCCTTTCGGCAATGCATCCTACCCGCCGGCTGGGACATGGCGAGGCCGGTGGCGGTGCCGGGCCGCGCCCTCTCCTGCCCGCCCGCCGCGCGCCCCCGCTGCCCCGGCTCCGCGCGCTTCGCTCCGCGCCGCCCGCGACCGGTCCCAGCGCCCGCGCCCGGGCCCCCAGCCGCCGCCTCGCATGGGCCCCGCCCCCGCCTAGGTGCGCTCCGGGGATCAGGTGACTGGGCGCTCACTTCCCGGCGACCTTCACCGTCTCCTCGGGGCCCGCGGGGCGGCCGGCGCCCGCTCCCCCGTCGAGGGCATTTCGGAGGCTCGCTCCGGGCGAGGCCCGCCGGACGGCTCCAGGGCTCTGGCCCAGACGCGCCGCCCGCGCGGGGACCCCGCCCCGACCCCGCCTCCCGCGCCCCGGCCCCAGGCGGCACGGCTGGCCCCGGGCGCTGGCGGCTCAGCGCGCCGGGTCCGCGGGCGGGAGGGAGGCGCCCAGCTCGCGCGCTCAGCACTCCCACGGGCTTGGCACCCGCCTTCTCCCCTTTCCCAGCGTCCGACTCCCTCCCCTCCGGCTGACCCGCCCGGCTCCCTCCCCCTCTCTCGCCGTCTCCCTGTCGGTCCCCCTCCTCTGCGCTCCCGCCCCGCGTCCCCGCCGGCCGGGCCCGGGCAGAGGCGGCTGACGCGCTCTCGCTGCCGGCCCGCCGGGATACTTCTCCGATGCTGTCACTGTCTTTAAAACAGAAGGAGAAAAAACAGGCACCGAGAGGAAACGCGCGTCCTCAAGTCCAAGCGAAACTGCCTTCGCGCAGCGAACACCGCCGCGGACAAGGCTGCCGGACCTTTAGAGGGGCCACCGGTTCCCAGCGCCCTGCGCCCCCGGGAGCCGTGGAGTAGGGGGCGCTTTGACTCAGCGGGATGCCACCTCCCACCCACCCCCACCCTCTCACTCCCCCAGAGTCGGGGAAAGCACTGCTGTGCGGGAATTGGGGGAGGGACGGCGCGGTCCCACCCCAGCGACGGCGCCCACGTGGGCCGGGGGCATCTCCCGGCTAACATCTGATTTTCCGGATCTGGGAGTCTGACACAAGTTAGGCTCAATGTTCAACTTCCCGGCAGCGGCTACACCTCTGCCCAGGTTGCCCGGGAGATGCATGTCGGGCACCCCCACCTGCACCCGGCCAGCTCCCGGGGCCCCAGCGGTTCTTTCTCTCCTGCACTTCGTGTGCAAGCTTCATCTTCACTTCGGATCGGAAGGACGGAAGGTCACGTGCACAGAACAAGAGGCATAAGAACCTCGCTTATGCCTGCCTCGCCCTCTTCCATTTGCTGCGCGGACTCCCAGCCCCCACTCCTACTTCCCACCCAGAACTACTAGCTTTGCTTCTCCCCAGTCACCCCAGGAGAAAGGAACCGGTCAGGGGCTGGAGAGAATTAAAACAAGCCAATGAGTACATCTTTGTAACCAGCCCTGTTGGGGACAAAAGAGGCCCCTGAGGCAATCTGTCGGGTTTTGTTTTTCTTTTGGTACAATCTAATGTACAACCCAGCAAACACAGAAGATTCAGGCAGGGAAGTGGACCGCGCTGGAAAGGGGACAGGGACTGCAGATGAATTCAAGGTGCATGAGCTCTCAGCACTGTGTCTCCAGTAGGTACAGCTTCTTCCTGCCATTGGAGTTGGGGTGGAGAGGAGGGAGCACCAAGGTGGTTCCAAAATGCACCTGGTTTATTTATGAAGCATCCATTAGCAATAGCCTCCTGCCCCCTCCCTGCCCCCACCTGCCTGGGTAGTGGGGGGATCACAGATATAGCCATGGACATCTATTTATAGCTAAAGACAGGAGTGACCCAGGCCCCACCCCTGGGATTGGCAGCTACGCCGGCTGCAAGGGCTGCACCAGTTGTGACATGAGAATCAGTCTAGTAAAAGAATGGGGAAACCAGTGTTCTCAGCAGAGAAGAGGGCAGAGCCCCAGCACAGCCCAGGGGTTCTCCTGCCTCCCATTTCACACAGTACTGGCAGGCTGGCTGATGCACTGTTTCAGCCCAATGGCAGAAAGGGCAACGGCGGGCTGGCCAGGGGTCTAGTACGGGATGTTTTCCAAAGGAAGGCTGGTGGCTGGGAAAGGCCTGGCCCCCCTTCCCAGCAGATGAGAGTGTGGGTGGCTCCCACCCATTCCCCCAGTGACCACCCACTCTGCCTGGGGGACAGCTTGGATCAAGTGCATCCGTGGACCACGGGACATTGGGGTACAAGCGCAAAATCTCTCCACCAAGCAGCTTCCTTCATTCATTTTCATTTGGGGTTTCCACACCCTGTCAGGACCCTCTACAACCATGATGTTTCCCCATCCCAGTGAAAACCTGAAAAACACAAGGCTGTCTTCCAAGGACCATGGATGTCTCAGACCCTGACTCCTAGGAGGAGACACCAAAACATAAGGACACCCATCCACGGAAGGGAATTTAATGACCATCTATGATAGACTTGCCCGTTTCACCAGCATTTATTAAACATTGACTGGGCATCCAGCTTTGTGCCAGTGATGAGGTGAGAGAGAAACGGAAGACGGGCTCCCTGCCCAGAACAACCAGGGCTAACCCACGCAAAACCACAAAGCAGCACCACCAGGCTGGCTGGTGCAGTGCGACCCGGCCAGTGTTTCCCAAAATTTGGAGATTCACGCACCACCTTCACAGTGTTTTGGCCTTAATGTTATACTACTTAGTTATTTGCTTTAAATATGCTTTAATTAAATCAACTCAGTATTGCACTTAATTTTTTTAAATGCATTATTACCCACCCTAAATAAAAAAAAACATTAGCACTTGTCACTAATCTCATGAAAACACATACAGATTTATGAAATTTTAGCTAAATACTGCTGCCTGAGCCTGAAGCACCTTTGTTGAAAAGAAAAAGAGTCAAGTGTTAGGCGCCAAACTAAGAGACTGTCCTTGAACAGCTCATCGAGTTCAAGAGAGAACTGAAATAGGAGCAATTTTCACATTAGTGACTCGGAGGTCTTCTAAGGCCACATCCATGGACCTCCTTGGGGTTAGCCTGAGAGAGCTGGAGGAATTCAGGCGCCCGGAGCAAGGTCAGTGAGGACGGCGGCAGTCAGAGAAGGGGTCTTCTCCCAGGCCCCAACCCACACCACGGCTCCCCCCAGCAGTGCCCCTCACCCCCACCCTCCCAGCGCTCTCACTCACAGGCTAGGATGTTCCATCTGGATTTCCTTACCAACTCAGCAGAGGGAAGGGGCTTCTGCCAGAGGCAAGCCCTAGCTCACAGGACCTCAAAGTCCCATTCCTGCCCGCAGAGCTCACAGTCCCTGAGAACTAAGTGCCAGGCAGCTGCCAGCCGGGGGTCTCTGCCCCAATCCAGGGGAAGCCCAGAGGCAGAGGGGTCCCAGGTGGGAGTACGGGGGTGGGCAGGGAAGTTAATCATAAACAGAGAGCAGACAGCTGCACAGCCGGTTCCTAAGGGGGCCAGTGGGTTGAGACAGACAGACACGCATGCTTGGTCCTGAAGAAAAGGGCCTTCTGTGCCCGGGAACCCGCTCCAGGAGGCACATCCGTGTGACTCTGAGAAGCAGCCCCATTGCTAGCACCCCAGTCTCAGAGAAGACCCAGAGCAGACACGTCTGGGGCTGAGCCAACCTACTTCCAACTTCCAATCCCTCCACCACTCTGCAAAAATGGTGCAAGCTTCCTGGCTAGGACTGGGGGTAGATATGGGGGACACAGACCATGGAGCAAGGAAGGTGGGGTCCTTTATGAAAACCAGAAGGGGACAGAGTCCCCAGCCATCCCATGGATCACACAATCTTTGGTCAATTCAAGAGTTATAAACACACAACCTTAGACCTGCTCAGGACAGTCCAGCACTCCCACTCTCTCCTGCCTTTGGGAACACACACATACACATACTAGCTCAGGGAAATCACTCCGAAGCCTGCTCTTACAGCTCACTTCTGCCGTGCACGCACACCTGTACGGGTCAAGAAAGCCTGACATTTGTTCTTGGCAGGTACATTAGCGCCCCCTGCTGGATCGCAGCGCAGCTGTGCCTCTGGGATAACACCATGTGAGGAAAAGAGAGAGAGGGAGAAGCCGGGAGGGAGTAGAGGGGAAGAGAGAGAAAAAAGGGAAAGATTGAGCAGTCCATTTAAGTTAGGGGAGCAATCTTTATTTTGAAAAGAGAGAGAAGCAGAGAGGGTCTTTGCCAGCACAAACATGTTTCTTCTCCCAGCTCCTAAAATTCCTTTCCAGAACCCATGACCAGCCTGGAGAGGCTCAGTCCTACTGAGGCAGGGTCTTCAGTGAGCGCAACAGACCAGGACATCCCCAGTTAGGGCTGGGACCCCTCAAAGGGCAGCCCTGGGAAACGAGCTCAGTCCTCCTTTCCTAGATCCACACATGTCATGGTATGCAAAAGATCTGATGAGAAATTGGCTCAGATTTTGGAAACGGATCTTGGTGGCTTGGGTGCCATTTCTGAGCTTCAGGGAAAGGAAACCATGCCTGAGGAAACCCACAGATCCCACTTGGGGGGTGGCGGGGATCCAGCCATGGGCTGAACATAATGATACCAGTATCTTCTAGAGGAGCCTGCACTGTGTGCTGTCAATCAAAACTTTTGCTGATTCCCTGTTCAGGGGTTACAAAAAAGGGGTGGGGGGGAGAAAGGGGTTCTTTATCTATTGCTTGGATTACCAAAGTTATTTTTAAAGACTTTTTTTGATTCATTTATAGATTTTTTAAGTTTTTGCTAAGCCACATGACTATAATTTTTTCCACAGTTTAGTTTCCCACAACGGTGTGTGAAATTTCTAATGAACACGAAGAGGTAAATTTTTCACAGAGGCTGCACAGGGGTCTTTCAGGGAAGCAGGAGCCGGGGCCCAGGACACCGTGATGTGCAACACCACCCTGTCACACCCAGGGCCCCCCTCTGACCCCCACCTCCCTGACTACCAAACCTCCCTAGTTGAGTTGCTTGAGTAGAACAGTGGGGAGGGAAGCTATCTTTCCATAACATTTGCAACATTGCTTAGCAACATCTTTCAAAGCAAGAACCAACATGACGCTGCAAAGCACAGAGTGGTTTCTCACACACGTATGATTTATATACTATTTTACCTACCCGATAACACTTTCTGTGCCTGGCATCTTCAGATGACCTATTCCACTTAAGTGGCATTCCCAGACAAGTAGAGCTTTGAGAAGCAACTTTTGTTTGTTTGCTCGCTTGCCTTTATTATAATGACTTTGTCTAGACATTTCTCTAAAAATATCTGACATACTTTTGTCCCTTTTGAAGATAGTTTTAATGCCACCTTTTCTTGATGACTCAGAACCATCATCTGTACTGTACTGAGCTAAAATGCAGTTATGAACCAACAGGCCACTGTGCTCAGAGGTCCATCTGTCCCTACACTCCGTGGCCCCAAACAGCTGTGGGTCAAAGACACCTGCAGGGACGGAGTGAAAGCACAGACCCTGTAGTCAGACAAACCTGGGGGATTCCCACCTCTAGCTTTTAACCTCTTCGAGCCTCAGTTTCTTCATCTTTCAATGGGGATGACCATAGTGCCATCCTCCTCGGGTTATTGCAATGATTAAATGAGAAAGCATGTCCACATGAAGACCCATATAGCAATTTATTCAAAATAGCCCGAAACTGAAAACAGTCAGGTATCCGACAACAAACTGTGGAATATCCATGTAGTGAACTCAGCAATTAAAAAAAAATACTTCTATGTGCAACAACATGGATGAATCTCAAAAACAGTTCGCTGAGTAAAAGAAGCCAGAGGCAAAAAAGGTATTACTGTAGGATTCCATCTATAAGAAGTTCTAAAGCATACAATCAGTGTACAAAAATTGGGACAGTGGTTGCTCGGAGAGGAGAAAGGGGCAAGAGGGAGTTTTCTGCATAGAGGGAAATGCTCTATATCATTATGGGAAGGCCCATTTGTCCAAACTATGTAGTAAAAATTGTTCGTGTCAAAAAAAAAATTGTTCATGTCAGTGTATGCAAATTTTTCATCAAAAAAAGAACGAAAATTAGTAGTAATGATAATTGAGTCAGGGTGCAAGTGGGCAGAGGTATAAATTAAACAAGCACAACAGAAAGTGAACAATCGTTGAGGCTTATTATATTATTTCTATTTACTTTGTATATGCTTTGAATTTTCCCTAATAAAAAATTAAAGAAAATGTTCATAGTGAAGGGAAAATGTTAATAGTGAGTTATCTCTGGAATAATGATGATTTTCTTTGATGCCTGGCATTTTTCTGCAATGTACAAGTTTTATAGAAGGACTATGTATCAATATTTTAAATAAATTAAAAGATACGTACTGTAGAAGTTTTCAAATGAAAATGCATCTGACAGTATCTCACAAGTACTCTAGAAATGTCTGTGCTTTTTTTTTTATTGTGCTAACATATATAAAACATAAAATTTATATTTTATATTTAGCCATTTTTAAGTGTACAATTCAGTGGTATTAATTACATTCAAAATGTTATGCTACAGGCCACAGTGGCTCAGTGGCAGAGTTCTCGCCTGCCATGCCGGAGACCCGGGTTCGTTTCTGCTGCCTGCTCATGCAAAAAAAAAAAAATGTTATGCTACTATTGTCACCATCCAGTGACACAAAGCATTTCATCACATCAAACAGAAACTGTATATATTAAGTAACAACTCCCCACCCTCCCTCCCCCAACCCCTGTAACCTGTACTCTATTTACTGTCCTTATGTGTTTGCTTATTCTAGATATTTCTTGTAAATGGAATCATACAGTATGTGTCCTTGTGTATCTGGCCTATTTCACTCAAAACGAGATCTTCAAGGTTCATGTGTGTTGTAGTCTGTATCAGAACTTCACTCCTTTTTATGGCTGAATAATATTCCATTGAGTGTGCATACCACATTTTGTTTATTCATTCACTGGTTGATAAACACTTGGGTCCACCTTTTGGCAAAAGAATTGCACTGCTATGAACATCAGCATCCCTGTTTTTGAGCCTCTGTTTTCAATTTTGGGGGTATATACCTAGAAGGGGATTTGCCGGGTCATGTGGTCACTCTACATTTAACTTTTTAGGGACCTCGCTGTCCTGTTTTGAGTCCTTGTGTGCACAGACAATGGCCACTGGTGCTGTCCCTGCATCCCTGCCGCTCACGGGGAAGCCACATAGCCGAGCTCGTGATAATTTTAACATAAATAAGAGTGAGCACCTGAGGGATTTTCCAAGCCCAGTTTTATAACCTCTCTTTGATTCCTCTTTATTTCTTTTCACTTGTATATATTTGCTGTAGACAAGAGTGTGTAGAAAGGCTGCAGCCCTGCCCGTGCAAGGATGGGAAATGCACACCTGCACATGGACACCACAGGCCCTTCGAGGACTAGAGGCCAGTGCAGTGGGTTTGCATTCCCTGAGCACTCCACCAAGTGTGTCTGTGTGTGTGTGTCTGTGTATGTGCCTCTGTATGTCTGTATGCCTGTGTGCATGGGCGTACAGATGTGCATATATGCATGCATGCATGTACATGTCTATGTGTGTGTATCTGCCTGTCTTTGTGTCTGTGTGTGCATGTGTGTGCACATGTATGTATGTACGTGTCTGCATGCATGTGTCTGTGTGCATGTGGGTATCTCTGTGTATGTCTGTGTGTACATATGTGTGTCTTCTGTGTGTCTGTGTCTCTGTGTGTGCATCCGTGTGTATCTGCCTGTGTCCCCATGTCTGTGTGCACATGTGCACCCGTGCACGGATGGGGAACCGAGTGGAAGGTGTGAGCTGGGACCTCAGGGGCAGGGCCCAGCACTTCCCCTTGATTCAGCAGCTCCTGGACCACCCCAGGCCCTGCAGCCGCCTCTCTGGGTTACCAGCTCACAGCTGCTCAACCACAAGTCATAGGTTGGGGCCCTACCTCCCCCATAGTAAACTCTTTTTTTTTTCCCTGTTGTCTGAACTAATTTTGCGCATCTATCAGTCCTTGGTCCCTGTTCCTGAAGACCTCTGGGCTGGACACTCCCTACCAGGGGGCAGCTACCCCCACTGGTGGGCATAAGCAAAGCCTTTTTCCCTCAGCTGGCCACACGGTTTCCTTCAGCACAGACTCTGGGCTCTAACTCACTGATGTGTTAACAACTCTTTCCCACCCTGACATTAAGCCCTTTTAGACTTAAAGACAAACGGAAAGCTTATCTTCCGTGTTGACACAGACTCCCTGAGCTTCCGGGCCTCCTGCTGAGCAGCAGCTGGGTTTCTGCAGTTTGCCCTCCTTGGACCAGGCCTGCTTTCTGGGGCCTTTCAGCCCCTTCCCTCGGGAAAGTTCCTCTGGCTGTCTAGCCTGCATCACTCCTGTTGCAATCTAAACTCTCTTTTTGTAAGCATCTCCCCCACCCTTAGAAAAAAAATGAAACATCCCGTTCCCACTCTCCCAACCCTTCCCCAATCCCAAAGCAGCTTCAGAAACTACAATGGTCATTTTTCTTTCACCCTGAGGCCCTAAAACTCTGCTTGCATCCATTTTCTCCCTGCCCCAGCCTTCCTGAATAATCACGAGGCAGGATCAGAGGCTGCAAGGGTCAGGAATGGTGGATTACAGTTAGTAACAAAAGTTCCAAAGTTAGCAATTGATTTCCTTCTTTTATGACATTACAATACGGTTGTGAAGTTATAAATGCCCCCCTCTCCCGCAGAACAGGCTCTGGAGCCAGCAGGCACCTGGATACCATCTGTCACACCTGTTACAGTTGGGAAGGAAGAAGTTCTAGTCATGGTCTCGGGCAAGGTCAGCAGTGACCTTCGTGCAGCCCAGGTTAGTTATTAGGATTGCTCTCTTCATGGGCTGGGGAAAGCAGGGTCTTTCCTTTCTTGAAGAACCTGGAGCAGAAACAGTCTCAATCCACCCCCACCCTCGGGGCAGGGGGATGCATGGGGGGTGGGATAAGTGTAGGCAGGGGAACGTATCGACAAGGTCATGCCACCGAATGATCCGACTGGGAAATTACCTGAGCTGTTTTCTCAGCTGTACACCTGTCCCCAAAGAATGTCACCTCCCCAGAGAGGCCTTCCTTGACTACTCCCCTAAAATACACCCCCCTCCTTATGCTGTACTTAGCCCTGGTCTGTTTCCTCCATGGCAATTAGTCCAGCTTGCAGAGTGTTTTATTTTGTTTTTAACTGACTTTTCTGCTTGCTTGGCCTTCATCTGTTTCCCCATGGAATGGAAGCTCCACGGCCAGAAGAGTAGGCATCTTATTCACCATCATCTTGTCCCCCTGCCCCACCCATGCAAGGAGAGTATCTGACACACCAACCCTCAACAAATATTGTTGAGAGAGAGGAAGAAGGAAGGGAGGGGTACAAGAGAGAGGGAAGGAGAGAAAGGATGGAGGGTGCACCCACCCCCAACCACCACCACCAAGAGGATTCCATGTCCTGGAGTCTGGGCTTCCTTTACCCCAGAAAAAAACTGTTAGGCTTTTGGCTTGATAGCCTGGGGCTGGCGAGAGGGGAGAGGAAGGGAGAGCAGTGCAGTGCCAGGGATGGAGACCCAACCTCCGCCTTCTCACAGGGTGAGAGAACGCTGACAGGGGTGGATACAAGCAGCCCCGCACCTACAGCAGAGGGGCCTGCAGCTTTAGCCGAGTGGGCCTGGCAAGGAGGAGCCTGTCCCCAGCTGAAGCGGGCATGTATTCTTCTGTCTGCTCAGCAGCGACACCCCTTCTTCTGGTTGACTGTACCACGATTCCCCATGGGGACCAATGTGACACCACTAACGGTTTTTGTGGTTCAAGCCGGGCTGTCCCTCTCTCAACCCACCCACCCTGAGCTCTGGGTGGGCACGTGGCCCAGGCCTGGCCAGTCCAGGTACTCCGATCTGTGTCCTCCCTGGCCAATCTGTATACAGAGAGCTTGCTTCCCGGGAGGGCAGTCAAATCAAGTGGGTCCAAACAGAGTGAACCCCTGAACTTTTTCTGGCCCCAATAGAAAGGAGAAGCTCACTACCCTCTGGGGATCCCAAAGCAGCAGCCTGGAGCTGCCAGTGGCTGTCGTGTAGCAGGAGAGGAGAGTGGCCTGAGAATGAAGTGAATGCAGAAGAAAACAGAGCCAAGCGATGGGGACAGACAAACTGCCAATGACACTGTCTGACCACCTGGATCCAGCCATTCCTAAAGCCAAACTCCTTTAAACATATCAGCTGCAAGAGCTTTCTTAGATTTTGTTTTTATTTCCTTTGAGGGGGGGAGCGTAAGCTAGTCTGAGTTAGGTTTCTGTCTTGAGTAACCCAGTTAATGAACATGGCAGATCTCTACCCAAGGGGCAAGGACGCACAGGAGGAAGCAAAATAGGAGCTTTAGGCAAGTAAGAAGGAGGCAGCAAGTAAGGCGAAAGCCCACAGCACTCCTTCACTGAGGACAGCACAAGGAGGAGCCCCTGAAGCTGCTTTCCAAGGCCAGACCCACCCAGATGTACTAACGCACCGTGAGTGGCAGGCTTGGGGAAAACCTAGACACGGTCCTCTCCACCCTTCTCGAGAAAAGGAAGAAAGCTGACCCCGCAGGCATGACAAGGGATTTCTCCCTTTCTTTTCTCTGCAGCATCCAGGCCCCTCATTTCATCTTTCTTCAGTAAAGGACTATTCAGGGAAAACGTTGGGGGGAAGAAAAGAACATTCTGACAAATCCAAAATGTGGAGCATTCTACAAAAGAACTTGCCAGGTCTCTTGAAAAAACTCAAGTCATTAGAAGGTGGGGGCCGGGAAGGCTGTTCTATATTTAAAAAGACTAAAGAGATGTGACAGCCAAATGCAATGAGCAACAATGACAATATTAAGTTAATGATATCTAATATACAGTCCACATCCAAATTTGGAGACAACTCGGAACATTTGAACATGGACCGTATATTAAATTGTATTATTAATTTTCTTATGTGAGATAATGGTATTGTGGTTTTGGCAGAGAATGACATTATTCTTGGAAGACTCCTGCTGAAGTATTTAGGAAGTGTTTAGAAGTATTTAGTGTCATAATGCCCGCAACTTACTTTCTCCATCTTACTATCATTATGCAGAAAGAGAGAGAACGAGAGGGAATAACCAGCAAAATAAGTAGCGGATGTAGGTGAAAACAGGGGCTCATTGTGCTATTCTTCTAGTTCTCCTGTAGGTTAATAATTTTCAAATCAAAAAGTTGAAAAGAAACTCCACATCACCCATGCCTCTACCAGCCCTCAACTCTGCACACATGCATGTATTCTGCAACACAGCGGGCTGGCATGGAAAGAGCACTGGGGCAGGAATCAGTAGAATAAGCTTCCAACCCAGAAGTGTTTTCTCATTCTGTGTACGTCCCTTTCCTGGGTATGTTTTCTTAGCTGACACACCCACCAGACCCTGTATGAACATTTGGATGAATGGAGTTGTATAGTGAAAGAGTTAAGAACTGAAGGTACATTCTAGGTAAGTCTGTAACTGAGAGGTAAGTGTAAATGACGGAAATTAAGTATCTCCCAGCTCAGCCCCCTTTCCACCCAACCACCCAATTCTCCAGCTCTCACGTTCTTAGAACTTGACCCCGGGCTTGAGGCTGGCGAGCAACACCTCTGGACCAGCACAGTGAGAACTGGCAGCTCAGTGCAATCAGTAAAGGAAATGAATTTGGACCCTAAGATGTGACTTCCCCCGAGGCGCTCTCAGGACACAGGGTAAAAACTGTTTCTCACTAAGTATGATGAGGACGGAAGCCCAGGCCAGACTCAGAACAACGCAGGGAGACTTGAGGCTTTCGGTCCCCCAGACAGCTCCTTGGCCAGTTTTCTGGATTCCCGGGACTTCTGAAAAAGGCAGAGCCAAGGGGAGTCTCAGCAAAAGACCCCACTGCAAAGGTCCCAGCTGGGTGCAGGAACTTTCACGGGCCAGGGCCCACCTCTGCTTGTCTGGGCAGAGGGTCTCGCAGGCAGTGCACAGGCAGAGAAGCTCAGAGGGCGAGAAATTAGGGAAATGCAATTGCAGCGGACATAGGAGGCTTCACCCAACAGACCAGCAAAGCTCCACACCTACTAGTGATGGGCATGGAAACTGAAGAGCAATCTGGCAGTTTCATTAAAATAAAAAGGCCCACCCTATGGACAGATGAGTAAAATATACATGAATTTAAAAAATGAATAATAGTGAGGATAAGGGGTAAAATAAATTGGGTAGATTTAAATACTAGTGGTCAATGAGAGGGAAGGGTAAGTGGTATGGGATGTATGAGTTTTTTCTCTTTTCTTGTTCGAAAAAAAATTATCATGGTGATGAACACACAACTATATGATGATGTTGTGAGCTCCTGATTGTACACCATGTACGGAATGTGTGAAGATGTGTCAATAAAAATATTTTAAAAAGAAAAAAAAAAGGCCAGCCCTATCGCCCAGCAATCTTAACCTCTAAGATGTACTCAAGTTTAGAGAAACCCTACATGTATACATGTGTAGAGGCAAGTATGAGAATGCTCACTGCAGCACTTTTCATAAGCGTAAAGAAATACTGGAAACAACCATTTGGAGGGGAAAGGATAAGTAGAGGGTGGTATACTCATAAGCTGACACTTTACAGTGGTCACAAGGGATGAGCTAAGGTGATGTGTGTCAACATGAATGGCTCACAAAACTTCGAGTGACAGCAGCGAGCTACAGAATAAGATGCAAAATATGATGCTATTTGTTTTTTAAAACCCGCACAAAATAAAACTGTATATTGTCCATGGTTACTTAAGATGGATGTAAAATTATCTTTTAAATATCTAGAGGAGCAAGTAACTACACCGTGCACACTGGCTGCTCTGGGAAGCGGAAGAGGGGACTGACATTGGTGGCCAAAATAGACGTTAGCAAATGTTCTATTGTTTAAAAAAAGGAAAATGGACCCTTATATTACCTGTGTACTGTAATATTAAATTTCTTAAAGGTACTATCAATTTTCTAAAAGTAAATCCACACAATGAAATATTACACAGTTGTTTCTTTTAAACATGAGAGAGGAGGGAAAAGGAGAAGGAAAAAGAGGCTTCGAATGGACACATATGGAAGGAACCACAAGTTACACTCTCCCGTGGAGAAAAGCAAGATGTAAAACATTGTTCTGTAGAATATTAGGCAAGAAAGGGAGATGGGCAGAATACGTACTCACGTGACACATGAACAAAGAAGCACTGGAAATTCACATAAGAGATCCAAAAACAGGTTAATGAATGTAGGGACAGCGTGGATTGGGGTTGCCAGCAACACCTCTCGCCATATATATTTTTATGTTATTTTGGTTTTTTAAACCATATGACTACATCTTCTATTCAAAAAAATTAATAAATTATAAATAAATAGTACCAGTCAGGTTAACCAAGATGCATCAAGGATTGACTCTGAAATCGTCAGAAAAACAGAAGCCCTTACCCTTTGGGCCAGTTATCCCATTCTTGGAAATACATCTCACAGAAATAAATCCATCACATGCAAGAAAGGACACATGCCAAGGCGAATGCCACAGTGGCACTGCAGAGCATGGTAAACTCAAAGCAACCTAAGTGCCCAGTAACCGGGGATCAGTTTATTTATAGTACAGAGACAGGGCTGCTGGGCAGTCTGCGGGCTCACTGCCTCAGGAATGCTCCTCCACAAAACCAGACCTTCACACGCACGGGTCAGACATGAGTCCAAGGACAGTGACGGTGAAGTGCAGGTGACTACCCTTCAGGTGGACACAATGACCGATGGCAAAGGTGAAACGTGCCAATGCTCAGGTTTCCAGCTGTGGGCCTCACACTCAGTGCACCCATGCAGTGTCACCCTACATTTGAAAGCTGTAGAGTCCCCCACTCCACCTTCGAAAGTCCAGTTCAGCAGTTCTGGGGTAAAGCCCAGGAATCTGAATTTTAACAAATACCCCAGGCAGTCTACTTTGAAAACCACTGGCCTGGGTCAATACAAACATGTAGACAGTTTCTGTGTTAGGAGGTAAAGGTTAATTACAGGAGCTACTCAGTTTGTATTTCTCATGGTTTCTTGGATACCGCGTTTTATTATCTTTCCAGTAAAAACATGGCCCTACAAACAGAGATACCAATCTTTGTCCGTAAGTACTAGAGCAGGCGGTGAGCTCTGCTGGAAGCAAATGACCTGGGCCTGTTTTCTGGGAAGACAGGAAAGCTCTATATGTTATACTATTAAGATAATACATTACTCTTCTATTGCTATTATATTAACATTAATTAACACGATATTGTAAATATAAATACATAATTATGTATTGATAAATAGTATATGACTAGGATAACAGCAAGCTATTTCATTGCATTCACCTTGGGCTCTGGGAGCCCTTTGACTCAATGAGTCCTTGCAATGACCTCTGCAGTAATTACTGCTTTTACCCCATCTCTTTTTTTTTTCACATGGGCAGGGGGAATCGAACCCGGATCCTCTGGCCTGGCAGGCAAGCATTCTTGCCTGCTGAGCCACCGTGGCCCACCCTTACCCCCATCTTATAGATAAAAGAAGCAGAGAGGCAGAAAGATTAAGCCCTTTGCCCAGGGTTGCATGGTAAGGCGCAGGGCTGGAAGTCCCACTCCACAGGAGGCACCGAGAGACGAAGCTCTTGAGCGACGTGCTATCCACAGAAGGAAGGACGCCACAGTCCTCCCCGCCACGCCCCGCCACGCCCCAGCCTGCAGCATGGACCCTGACAGATGCCAGCCAGAAGCCACCACCAGGTGGGGGTGGTTCCATCTCCATGAGCAGGTCCTAACCGTGCAGTAAGGTAGAGGCCTTAACTTTGTCGACTAAAGTGACCCTTTTATTACACTCCCTGCAGGGAGCTCTCCCTGCTGTTTTATGCCATCTGCTTTGCTGTCCAGTTCTCCCTTCTTGGTTCGGTCCTAGTTCCCACATTAGGGACCCCAGAAGCCAGGGCAGCTTGCTGGGGGTGAGCTGGGCGCGACACCTGGAGGCGGGCCCAAGAAGTCCCGGAGTGAGGAGTCTCCGGGGACATTCCCTGCTCGTGGGGGTCACTACCGCAGCCCCAGCCTTTCCTGGGCAACTGTAGTCATGGGTAGGAGAGGTAGGCACTGAGATATGAAACAGGCTCTTCCCGGCTCTAAGTCACCCGCCCCCTCCATCGCAGCTACATCAGGAAAGCAAGTAATTAATCTCTGAGACAGGAACCAGCTGCACCAGGGAGCACCGGGAGAGGGGAGGAGCAATGACAGGGAAAGCAAGGCCGAGAAGCAAAGAGAAAGGGAAAAGACACAGAACACCAGAAACGGGGAGGGGATGGACAGGAGATAAAGCAGGAGAAGCACAACAGACAGGAGATCACTGCATGCTCTTCTGCCTCTGTAGATGTACAACACTGGCTTCCATGGGTGTCTACCTCCCCTCCTCCAAGGGAGGGAGCCAGGGTCCTATAATGAGCCCACATCCGGGGCTACAAACTTGAGGTCAAGACCCTGCTCTGCCACCTGCCCACAGGGCCAGGCCTGGGCTAACAGTGCCACCTGCTGGCGCAGGGGAGGACCACATGGTGTGCCCATCCTGCCCACCTCCTGGCCATCAGTCACCCCCTCCCCTCCCCCTCCCCCTCCCGTCCTCCGAGGTGTCTTCCTCACCTTCAGACCTGCCAAGCCTGTCCCCGCCTCAAGGCCTTTGTACATGCTGTTCCCACTACCTGGAATGCTCTTCCCCCCATATCCTCATGCTGGCACCTTTTCTTCCTCCGGGTCTCAGCTCAAAAGTCAGTAGTCCCCTGTATCCCCTGCCTGCCTGAAGGCACCCTCCACAACAGGCACAGAGCATTAGTGCTTACGGTTCACTAAGAACACATTGAGACACCAAAAAAAAGCAAAAATGGATTTTTAATCTAATTAGAATCTTACCAGTTTTTCCTTCTCAAACACGAATTCCTGAACCTACATCACGTGGGGGCAGGATGTGCAAACGTCTAAGCCTGAGTTCCAGTTCACTCCCAAGAAATTTACATAAGACACAGGGACAGGTCCTCTTTCAGCACAGCCCTCCCAGTCTCCTGTAACCGGAAACGAACATGGACCCAAGGGAAGGCGGGGTCCGTCCAACCCCCTGGCTGACAGGGCTCTGACATCAGTGCCTGGGAGTCCTGGGTTCAAGTGCAGATAGAGAGGGAATGCCAGGGATCAGGTATCGGGAAGCCAGCCCTATGCACCCCTCCACACCCTAGCACCCAAATACCTTAAATCTAGACACAACCACCCTTTCACAGCATCTCATCCTTTACAAAAGGATTCCCCACACGTGGGAAGTAGCAAGCATCCATTTCACAAATGAGGAAACAGACTCTGAGACTCTGAAAGGCAAAGCGACCTCTGACAGTGACAAACACTCTGCAATCACAGGGCGGGAGTTCACACCTGTCGGACCCCAAGGACAAACTCCCTCCCTGGGCTGCATCAGGGCTCAGTGGGACCAGAAGCATCGATGTGTGTGTCCTGGGAGTGCAGAGCACAATTCTATCGTTCCCTGCCTGAAACGGCTGGTTGCATGGGTCTGAGTTTGGGCGTGGGTCTGTACAATCACGACAACTGCAGGATGACAAAGCACATGGAAGCCAGACAGCTCCGACTTGAATCCCGGCTCCTTCTCGTACCAGGTGTGACTGCGGCAGGTTAGTTAACCACGCTGAGCCTTAGCTTCTTCCGTGTTAAAGTGGGAAGAAAGACAGCACCCACCTCACAGAACAGCTGTGAAGATCGAATGAGGTACCACAGCCAGCACTTGGGAACTGGCAGCTATTTTGGTTGCAGCTGTAACTGCATGGGGGCATCAACCAAATCTGTGCCTTCTGGGGAACCGTGTGTTTCTATGAGTGAATGTGACTGTGTGTGTGACCCTGAGTGACAGGCGTGTAGGGTCATGTGCATGTGCCTATGTGTGTGTCTGAGCGGGGAGGCGGGACAAGCCAGGACCCAGGACTTACTACACTGGACCCAGTGTCAGGGGGCCAGAGCTGTGAGCTCCCAGCTACTAACGCTACCGGCTTGTGATTGCCTCCTCGGCGCCACCTAGTGGCACAGGATTTACACTGCTCAGCTGTCTACAGGCCCCAGGGTTCCTGGAACATGTCCATGGCAGGTAACAAGTCACAGACTGGACAGGCTCTCCAGGCCGGTGAAAGCCTTCCAGGGGAGTCTAGTCTTCAGTCTAGAGCCACACTGTCTTACAGATCTTTCTGTGATGGTGAAAATATTCTATATCTGCACTGTCCAATATAGTAGCCATTACCATATGGCTAGCACAGCTGAGGAAATGAAATTTTAATTGCATTTAATTTTAGTTCGTTTAAATTTAAGTTGCCACACTTAAATGTACGGGTAGTGGCTGCTGTCTTGGACAGTGCAGGTCTAGAGGACTGTTTGAGCCCTGGGATCCATCCATGTCTCAAGCCAGATAAAGCTCTGGACTTCCTGGTAACAGGAAACAGGACACCCCCTCTTTACTAAGCTGATTCAAAGTGGGTTCTGGCCACTTCCGCAAAGAGCCCTGACGACACAGATAGTGGCCAAATGACCCACTGGCTCCTCTTCTAGGGCATATGAACACAAAATGCACCCAGAGAAGGCAGTAGGAAGCATGCACTTGCTATGGAGGGACAAAAGGCACCGAGCCACGGGAACTGCTTTCAGGCCCAGCAGGGTGCCATTTTCCCGCAAAGCTGTACACCCCAATCCTGGAAGAGCTGGGAGCCGACGTGACTGAAAAGCTAGTTAGGATATTTCTGGGCTCCTGGCTACAGAACAGGCATGGGTTTGAAGACAAACAAGCCTGGTTCCATTCCAAGCTTATCACTGTATGGCCTTGGGCAAGTGACAGCCTCTGTGAGCCACATTTTCCTTATCTGTAAAATAGGAATCAGAGTACCTTGTATATCTCGTAAAGCTGGAGGGGAGGATCACGATAATGCATATAAAAGCATTTCACATAGTGCTATACAAGCATTTAACACCATTCAGTTGCATGGAGTAAGCACTTAATGTTTGCTAAAGTTATTATTCATCATATAGCATTATAGTAAACTATCATTATGCCCTCATTGGGCCCACAGTGACCTTCCGGTGGAGTTTTGATAGAATCCCTTCATATCCCTGCTCAAAACCTCCAATTATCACCCTGAGCTCTACAAATTAAATACACATCCCAGACAGAGCCTGACCTTCAAGGGCTGCACAAACCAAACCCCCACCCTCCAACACTGACTCCCCACTCTTCCAAGACCCCTGCCCACCCCCATGTTAGCTGAGCACACCTTGCTCTTTTCCACCTCTGAGTCTGTACAAGTCAACACATGGGTCAATGGAACCAAGCAGAAACCTACAGTAATTTTAGGATATATAAGAATTTAGTAGAGGAAATGAAAAAAAAAAAAAAAAACTTATTAAGGTTCAGTGCTGGGGCAAGTGACCGATTATTTGGAAAAATAAAATAAAATTATAATTTCATCTCTCATTTTATCACAAAATTTTAAATGGATCAAAGAGTTAAATGTAAAAAATATATATAATTATTTAAAAAATAAAGACCATATGGACAACCATTAACCTTCTGAATGGAGGACATTACAAGCATGAAATTATAAAAGAAATCACAGATGAAAAGACTGACAGGTTTACTACGCAAAAATTGAAAACTTTTGGATTTAAAAAACAACAGAGTAAAATTTACAGCCAAATGGCAAACTGAGAATGATTATTTCGGAATAAAAATATGATTGACAATGGATTAACAGCTTTAATTTTAAAAGAGCACTAATAAAGAAAAAGAATGCCCTGATAGAAAAATGTAAAAGAGTCATTAAGAAATATTTTCTCAAAAAAATTTTAAAATAAACATGTGAAAACATTTTGCCTTTAGACATAATCAGAGATACATAAGAAGATTTATATTCAAGGATGTTTTTGCAGCATTTGTTAACAGGTAAAAATTGAAAAACACCCTTTCAAGTCCACAAAGCCATGGTGAGATAAATTTTGGAGCATCAGAATGATAGGATGGTGTGCAGAATTTTAAACCATGTTATTAAAGAACATTTCATGATGCCAAAAAAAATCATTATATAAGTTGTAAAAGGAAGTCAAAAACATAAAAGACTGTAAAAAAAGGCATCAAAATGATAACAATAGTTATCTCTGGGTGGTAAGATATGGGTTATTTTCATGTTTTCATCTCTGTACTTGTATGTACTGTCTAAGTCTTCTACAGTGAGCATGAACTATTTTTATAATCAAGGAAAAATACTATTTTTAACAGGAGAAGAGAAGGTTTTACCAATATGGGAAAATGCTTGTGATTCAATGTAGAAAAAAGAAGAATGCAAGCCCAGCCAGTCAGGCCTGGGAAGGGGGGCTTGAAGGTACTAACATTTTGTTCTACTGGTAGGACCACGAGGGTTTCCATTTATTTATTCAGTCATAGTAATGTTTATATTAAAAAGAATAAAATAAAATGTGCTCTTGCAATCAAATCAATGTACAAATTAAATATCAGTGAAGATTTGGGGAATACAATTTTTAGTTCTCATACACCCTAGTAGGAGTATAAACTGGCAAAAACACTTTGTTTTTCTACATGTGAAAGTGAATTTTTACTTAGAATGAAAAAATCACAACAAATTACTGGAACTTTGGAGATTCAGGATCTTCTAAGTTCTATTTAGACAATTTATAAGAAATGCTTGTATGTACATAGTTTTCGCTGTTGCTGTTTTAAGATTGTAAGAACATGTGTGCGTTGGTTTGGAGCTATGTATTCTAGAAAAGCGTGTTCTTAAACTTAATCCACTCGTGGGGGTGTGAAGCCTCATAAGTAGGCGCTTTTGATAAGGTTACTTCAGTTAAGGTGTGACCCAATCCTGAATGAGGATGGGTCCTGATTCTACCTCTGTAGTCCTTTATAAGCAGAATGAAATTCAGACACAGAGAAAGGCCAAGAAGCTGAAAGTCAGCGGAACCCAGAAGAGAAAGGAGAAGCCAGGAGAGGCCGCTGTGCGCACTGCCATGTGGCAGGAAAGCCAAGGACCAAGGATCTCCGGCAGCCAGCCCAGCAACGCCATGGTCTTCTGGAAGAAAGCATCGCCGTAATGATGCCTTGATTTCGGACTTCTCCTAGCCTCAAAACCATGAGCCAACAGATTCCCATCGTTTAAGCCAACCCATTCATGGTTTTTGCTTTAGCAGCCAGGAAACGGAAACAACATGTAACATAAAATTTGCCATTTTTACCTTTTTTTTTTTTTTTTTTTTTTTTTGGCATGGGCAGGCACCAGGAATCAAGCCTGGGTCTCTGGCACGGCAGACAAGAGCTCTGCCTACTGAGCTACCGTGGCCCCATTTTAACCATTTTTAAGTGTAAAATTCAGTGGCATTAATTGCATCTACAATATTATACTACCATCATCAACATCCCCTAACAAAATTTTTTCATCATCCCAAAGAGAAACTCTGCACCCATTAAGTAGTAACTCCTCATGCCCCCACCACCACACAACACCCCTTCTAGCCCCTGGGAACCTCTCATCTACTTCCTATCAATATGAATTTGCTTATTCTAAGTATTTCATATCAGTGGAATCGGACAATATTTGTCCTTTCATGTCTGGTTTATTTCATACAACACGACACCTTTGGGTTTCACCCATGTTGTAGCAGCCATCAGAATTCCATTCCTCTTTACCGCTGAAGGTCACACCCCCTTGGTAACAACCTGGTAACATCTAGTAGAGCCGCAGCCCAACAGCTCCACCTCCAGATCCCTTCCCTCGTGACCCCTCACCCAAAAGCACAGAGGGTTCCATGAGGGGACGGTCTCCGCAGTGCAGTTTACAGCATCTGAAAATGGAAACAGCTTAAGTTTCCATCAATCCAGTATATAATGGGGGTACAAAGCATGCAATATGTTTCTAATCATCAATACCAGCTGGCAGTTAAAAGGAATGAACTAAGGGAATTCAGTGGTAGAATGCTCGTCTTCCATGCAGGAGACTCGGGTTCAATTCCCAGACTAGGCACCACCCCCACCACCCCTAAAAAAGGAATGAACTGGATCTGTGTATGACAACATAGATGGATCCCAAAACCCATATGGAGGGCACAAACGCAGAAATGAACTCTAGCGTATGCCACGTCCCACACTGGTCCAAACACTTGACATACAGAAGTATACTGAATCCCCAAAATAGCCCTCCAAGTAGGGTTTAGGTTTTAGCATTGTGCCCATTTTACTGATGAGGAAACTGAGGCACGGCAAGATGACATAACTTGCCTGAGGTCCCACAGCCAGTGAGTGGCAGAGCCCGGCTCAGAAGCCGGCGGTGCCGCACATGGAGGTGCGTTTTAAACACACACAAAAACTACATATTGTTTCTAGGTACCTGTCTGTGGATGCAAAAGTATTAAAAACATGAACTGAAAGGAAACACACCAAATTCCTGATAGCAGTCACCTCCATAGGTGGTAGACACGATAGAGACAGAAAGGAGGGACTTAATTTACGTTTTCTTTCTTTTATTAAAAAAAAAAAAAACGCGGGGCGGGGCTTGACCAAAATATGACAACTGTTAACAACTGTCAATTGTGAGTCACGAGTCCACAGAGGTTTGCCACGTCCTTGCCCTCGGCGTGGAAACAGGCTTGCGTGGGTGCCCCTCGCAGCAGGCTCGGGCCTTCTGTTTCCCTCTCTTCCCGCCTCCTCTTGTGGTTGCTATGGAAACCAGGGCATCTTGGGCTCCCAGCGCTCACCCCAGGTGCCGCCAGTTCCAAGAACAATAGAGAGTGAATGAAACAAAGCCCGGGTCGTCTGAGCCCCGCACGCCCGCGCCTGCCCTCCCGCCCACGCGCGGGGCGTCTGCGCACTGGCGGGGGTGCCTGCGGGGAGCCCACCCCACCCCGGGCGCATCTGCGCTCGCAAGCAGGCCCGGGTCTGGGTACACATCCTTCCAGTTTGCCCGCGGGGGATGTGAGGACAGGTCACTTGATCAGGGGGGTGTGTCCCCGCGGCCTGGGACGATTATTAGGGAAATACTTAGGCAGGTAAAATTGATCAAGCGCTAGCTATGTCCCAGGCACTGCGCCCCGGATTTCACCTGGAATGTCTCATTTACACTGAACAACAATAGTACCTACACGTAGGTCCTAGTATTATTCCCAGATAAAGAAACTGAGGCACAGAGAGGCTGTGTAACTTGCCCAAGGTCCCCCAGGCTGCCTGGCTGCAAAGCATGTGAATCTAACAGCTGAATCTGAATTGTGGGGGAGAGAGTTCTAAAGGGCCCTGGTTCCCAGGCACCTGCGAAACCCAGCTGCACTGTGAATACCACTCCTGGGGCACTTGGTAACACCCAGGTTTCCTGGACCCCACCCAGGCATGAGGAAGCATGTCTCCAGGGGTGGAGGGCCCCGGAAACAGCATTTTAACCCTGCCCCCCAGGTGAGTCTGCACTGCAGCCAGGATGGGCAACCACTGTTCCAGCCCAGGTTTGGCGGGCTGAAGGGGGAGGACAGGAGTGGCAGGGTGGCAGGGGCTGTCCCTTTCCTGCGCTGGGAAAGGCTGTAGGCCAGCACTCCTGGATTACAAAAGGTGTCCGCAAGCAGCAAGGTAACCAAAAAACAGGGGGCAGTTGCTGTGACACTCACGCCCCAGGGCAGGGCTCCAAAAGTCAGTTATGAGTTATGTGGCTTTGTGGCCTGCCAGGCACGGATTTCCGCCCACCCCACCCTCTTACAATGAGCTGGGCGTGGGGGATGGGAGGGAGATTGCCACAATCTGCTGGTTCCCAGCTCAGCCCGAGACAGGGAGGTCAGTGACCTCACCTGAGCAACAAATAGTGACCGAGCTCAGCACAGCCCCTGGTACGGGGCTCAGCAGGGCCCCTGGCATGGAGTCTGTACTGCCGCTACCCCAAGCTCCCGTGGTCTTGGACCTCAGGCGAGAGGGACACGGGCAGGAGCTACCAAGCTACAGGGCAGGAGGAGCCAAATGAGGCCCTGAGGTTTTAGCTGCTCCAGGAACACAGGGAAGGGAGCACCTTACTCAGACATGGAGGAAGCAGCATCTAAGCTGGTCCTTTTTTTCTTTTTTCTTTTTTTTTGCATGGGCAGGCACCGGGAATCGAACCCGGGTCTCCGGCATGGCAGGCAAGAACTCTGCCTGCTGAGCTACTGTGGCCTGCCCAAAGCTGGTCCTGAAGAATGTCAACAGGTGATGCCAATGGGGTTGAGAAATACAGCATTTGACACAGAGGAACAAAATGTGCCAGGCAACAGCAAGTAACACCATCTGGCTGGAGCTAAGGGTCAAGAAGAGGTGTGGTTGTAAGAAAAAAAAAATCCTAGAAATTTACTGAGGCACAGAGAGGTCAAGTAACTTGCCCAAGGTCATCCAGCTAGTAAGTGGTGGACACAGGATTTAAACACAGGCTGCCTGACTCCAAAGCCCATGAACTAACTAAGATGTAGTTCACCAATTGTTAGCTTTTCTTCTCCGCATCTGTTAAACTGCTATAAAGGAAAATTCAGCAGTGTCTGGAGACATTTTTGATTGTCACAGCTTGGGTGGGTTGCTGGCATCCAGTGAGTAGAGTCCAGGAATGCCACTAAAAATAGAACGATGCACAGGACAGGCCCCCCCCACAGCAAAGAATTATCTGGCCCAAAATGTCGGTAGAAACCCTGACCTAGAGGGACTCTAGAGCAATCCCACCTGGATGGGGCCCACTTTAAACATCCAGCCCAACAGGAACCATTGATGATAATGTCATTTGTTTATCCCTTAGGGCAGAAGTTCTCAAATTTTGCTGCACATTGGAATCACTGAGACTTTAAAAAGTACTGATGCCTAGTTCCTAGCCCTAGACAATTTTAATTTCATTGGAACTGGATATGACCTGGGCATCAGGGTCTTCAAAAACCCCCCAGATGATTCTGGTGTTGCAGAAAAGTTTGGGAACCACTGCCTTACGGGGAAAGTTGGGGAAGAATCAAACCATCTGCTATGAATGCAAGAAAAGTCATCAGGAGCAAATATAACCAACTGGCCAGCCAGCCCCCACCCAGCGGGGAAGGGGGGGTGCCCATCCTCCCAACACCACAGGACTGGGGACAAGCTTGTGTAAAATCAGTGCCAACAAGGGCCACCGTCAGCCCTGAGGATCGGAGCCTCCTCCGAGCAAGGACGGCAGAGCACGCGCCAGCTCTGCAGAGCATGAGCCAGGGGGTGACGAATTAGTCAGAGCTGGCAGAGGCTGGAGGAGAAGGTTAATTAGAGAGCCTTTGTCACTGTCTGGGCAGGAGATAATGGGTCTGGACTGGAAGAAAGAGAAGCAGGGAGGAGGGCGGGAGAGGACCAAAGCCAGTGACTCAGAGGATTCTCAACCTGGGGGAAGAACTGGATTTGGGAGAGAGAAAAGGTTAATTGCAAGTGAG
>PVIY010010909.1:0-67129 GCA_004026745.1 Myrmecophaga tridactyla | reverse complement strand
ATGTACTTAAGCCCTGCACTTTCCGAGCTCTGGGTCGTCGATCGAGCCCCAGGGTTTCCCAACCCCAAATGTCTCGCTCCTCGGGTACCCGGGTGGCCCATCCCGGTGTGTATCAATAAAGCTTTAACCCGCATTTGGCCTCAGTGAAGACTTCTCTTGCGACCGCCGGCTGAGGAAAGCGCCGGCTCCGGCTTACCCAGGTTAATTCTCTGCGAGCTCGCCCCCAAACCCACCCAGTGTACCATTTCGCCCGACACAGCTGAAACAATCCGCGGCACCAGTTGCTGAGTATGCTGATTCCAATTATTCATACTGGAACTGGGGAAATGACCACAGGATGGGTCCAGGGACCCACTGGATCCACTGTGAAACAGACCTAAGTTAAAACTTGATTGATCACCTGACCTCCATAAGCTGTTACTCTGAGTGGCAGACCAAAGTGACATTTTGGGTCTCCTGGAATTAATGTCACTTCTGAGCCAGTATCCAATATGACTTGAAATATCTGATCACTTCCTTTTCTCCAATTCACAGTCACCCTGATACAAGGCCATAGGTCTTTCTGGGGAAAGCTGAGAGGAAGATTAACAGTGTAAATTTTTGACGGTGTAAAAGAGTCCTTGCCCCAGGGTACCTGGCCCTCCCATCATTTAAGAGGCTCTGGGTGTGTAAACTGTCTCAAGTCTGGGAATTGATTAATGAGTAGTGACTATCTATTTCTGTAATTCAAGTTAGACTTCTGTCACTTGACCTAAAATTTTTCAGTTTATATAGTGCAAACAAGAATTTAGAAGGCCAGCCATCTCTTTTACTTTTAGGTACACCATGATCTACTACGTAAGGTCACAAGTTTCAGTGAGTCCAATTATTTTGCTGCTTTTAGTCTGCTGTCCATTATGGTGGCCCCGCCCACCTTGTCTCTGGCGATTAACACTCAACACATATTTTCTGCCAACTCAGGATCTTAATCCATTGTGTTTAAGGATTCCAGCTCAGCAACAACAATTCTCACAGTAATATCTGACCTACAGAGAAGGGTGATGTGCCAGTTTGAAAGGATTTACATACCCTAGAAAAGCCATGTTTTAATCCTAATCAAATTTGTGGGAGCAATTGTTTCTCTTAATCCCTATTCAGTACTATAGGTTGGAAACTTGGTTGGGTTATCTCCATGAATATGTTACTCAATCAATTGTGAGTATTAAGCTTGATTATATGAAGACATGACTCCACCCATTTGGGTGAGTCTTGATTAGTTTACTGGAATCCTATAAAAGAGGAAGCATTTTGGAGAAAGCTGGAGATTCTGAAAGAGCAGAGAATGCTGCAGAACCATGAAGAAGAGAGTCCACCAGCCAGTGACTTTTGGAAGTAAAGAAGGAAAATGCCTTCCAGGGAGCTTCATGAAACAAGAGTCCTGAAGAGAAAGCCAGCAGATGCCACCATGTATGCCCTGTGCCCTTCCAGCTGAAAGAGAAATGCTGAATGCCATTGGCCTTCTTGAACCAAGGTATCTTCCTGGATGCCTTAGATTGGACATTTCTATAGTCTAGTTTTAATTGGGACATTTTCTCACCTTAGAACTGCAGATTAGCAACTTATTAAATTCCCCCTTTTTAAAGGCCATTCCATTTCTGGTATATGGCATTCTGGCAGCTAGTAAACTAGAACAAGTTAACGCAGAGCTTTTCAGAGATTAATGAGCTAGTCTCACAAATTTAGTTCTCAAGGTTCTGGTGAAAGATGTGCCCTCTGAATATTCCTGGAGTGTGTAAGCAGGTCTTGCATGATAAATTCACTCTAACATTTCCCTCTCTTTAAACATCTGGATCCCCTCATCTACATTATACCAGGGCACTTATGGCATTTTAACCTCAGGTAATTTGGCCATCTTTTGATCCATGTTTGAGCTAACCATCCAAACTATTACTACCTTTCTAACCCCTTGAGCTAAAAAATTAAATGCAGTATCTCTGCTTAATGGGCCCATATCAATAAATTCAGCTTGATCCAATTTTATATTCCTTCCACCATTATCACAAACCCATAATATGCATTCCCATACATATTCCCCTGATTTCTGTCTGTATAAATTAGAAAACTCATGCAGTTCTTATGGAGTATAGCATGCCTTCCCATGGGTCACACTTTGTACCTCACCTTTTGGGGTCTGTTGGAGCTTTGGTGTAGTTATGGGTCTTAAAGAAAAGAGGAGTGATAGGGTGAGACATGAAAAGAAATAGAAGTGTCTTTCAAGCCAATTACCTCAGGGCTTTCCATTGCAGTTTCACCTGGTGAAACATGATTAGTCCCTCCAGACAGTGAAGTGAAGGTGTTTTCCTAGTGGAAGTGGTTACAGAGTTAGCAGGCATTGAAAGTTTAATCTCATTAGGCGGATGTTGGATAGCAGACTCCTCTGGGCTGACTGGAAGCTGGGAAGCAGTTTTGTCAAGGCAGTCCATTACAGGTCTATCTAGGACAGGCTATGCAGATTCCAGAGCCCCATCACCATCATTCTCAAGCCATATATCTCCATCCCATGTTTCAGGATCCTATTCTTCTCCAATCAAAACCCTTACTTTAACCAGCAGACATGCTGCAAGGTTGAAAGTTTAGTTTATGTTGTAAATCTGCTCTCTGCACAATAAGGCTCTACGTTGGGTTTTCAGAAATCTCAAGTCTGTGACCACGGGAAATAAGATTTTTTTTCAAGGCAAACATGGAAACTTTTACATCATTCACATTGCACTTAATTTGCAAATTTGAAGACTTCAGCTCATCCTTTTCCCTCATCACTGTACCCGGCATATCTAACAATAACTAGCCATTGTCAGTATACCTTTTAACTCCACAAAACTTCATAAAGATGTCAAAAACACTTCCATCAAAAGCCTTGCCTCGTATAAGCATACAATTAGCAGAATCTAATGTTGACACTTTAAGTGTCTCTCTTGCCAACTCACCCAATGGATTGTCAGTGCCATATTGATTATTGTAAACAGAGTCATTGGTGCTTCTGAGTCTAGTCCGAGTAGAAAACCAATTGTAAAAACTCACTTTAAGATTCGGTTTCTCAAGAACCACTCCAGGTAACAAGCTGTATTAATCAAGGTTCTCCAGGGAAACAGAACCCACAGGAAATATCTGTCAATATGAGGATTCATAAAGGCATCTCATGCAACCATGCGAGTGGAAGAGTCCAAAATCCATAGGGCAGTCTGGGAAGCTGGATGCCTTGATGAAGGGTCTGGATGGACTTCACAGGAGAGGCTCGCTGGCTGAAAAAGTAGTGAAAAAGTCTGTCTTCTCCCATCAAAGCCTTTGTTTGATTGGATTATCTCAATGGCGGAGATATGCCTTAGTTGATCACAGATGTAATCAGCCACAAATGCAATCAACTGACAAATGACCTAATACACCAGACTTCTGATTTATCAATCAGCCATGAAATATCCTTGTAGCAATGCCAAGGCCACTGCTTGCCTGACCAGATGACTGGGCATAATCACTTGGCCAACTTGACACTAGAACTTAATCATCATACACATGGATAATATTATTTTAAGAGTTGAACTTATTTGTTACCTGAGATGCTAAAAATTCCTGAGGCCAACAAAATGTCTTTAATTTTTATATGTAACCTCATTAATCTACGACAATAGCTGCTTGAAAAGCGATCTAAGATAAAATAAAGAGAAAACATTTTGAAATTGCCCTATCTTTTCATTTCTTACTGTTCATGGCGTTCACAGTCAGGGGGACAGGGGACAAGGTGGGCTGAATTGTAGGCAGTAGACTACGCGCCCAAGCAGAAAGCTTTCACAAAGCAGGCTGGGCCAACTGTGCAAGTGAAATCATTGCCCTACCCACTATGTGGGACATGACATCCGGGGTGAAAGTCTGGACCTGGTACCGTGGGATCAACAATGCCATCTTGGCCAAAAAGCGAAAAAGAAGAAGTGTAGCAAATAACGTATCAGTTGTTGAGAGAGTTCAAATAGTGTCAAAAACCAACTCTAGAGGTCACTCTTATGCAAGCTTCAGTTAGACAATGCTACCTGACATAACTTGCCAGACCCCAACCAAAAGCATTCCAGCCAATCCTAAAAACACCTAAGGCATAGGTTCCAGAAACCTACAACCACCAGATGGGTCCCTGAACCAGATAAGTCCTGAAATGCAGAGAGGTAAGCCTCTCCAGAACATCGGCTAATTCCATCCTCCTATCCCATATTATTGACAGCCCCTTCCAAGGTGAAAAAGTTAGAATGGGCATTGCCCAAATACCCCTAAAGATTGGGAGAAAGATCAAACATGATGGTGGAGTTATACAGAGAAGGTAGGGTTTAACAAATGAGTCTGATTGCTGAATCATTATATTGATATTTCTTTTAGTCTCCAGTGTCTTAGAGCAGCTAGAAGTAAAAACTTAAAATTGTGGAATTGTAACCCATACCAAACTCTGAAATCTATTATACAATTAATTGTTGAGATATGCTTTGAAATTTATTGATTTGGTATGTATATTATTTTTTACAAAAAAGAAAAGTGTTTTTTTCTCCAGTGTTTTATAGTACCTAGAAGGAAAAATCTGAAACAGTGGAATGGTATCCTATAACAAAATCTGAAATCTGTCCTGTAACTACTTGTTGAAGTGCATTTTGAAGATCATTGCTTTTATTTCTTTTCTTTGTATATATGTTATATTTTACAATAAAAAGTTTCCAAAAAAAAGCAGGTTGGTGTTCTCCTCTGTCTGGTGATATAAGTGTTGGAAATGAGAACTGCCTGAGGTAAAGGTTCAGAGAAATATAACTTTCAGATAAAAACTCTGGATGTCTGGGAACAAACCATAGGTAGACAAATCCTTAATTAGGCAGATATATTAAATTCTGATTGTATTACTGTGATTAGTTCACTCAATTTACAAATTTGATTTAACTGACATAAAGAACACTGTCCCTAGTGAGGACTAAATGCATATTCTATTTCAACGCACATAGAATTGACCATATACAGGATCACAGGCAAAATCCAGCACATTTCAAAAGATTCAATCTGTCAGAGTATGTTTTCTGAACACCATGAAATTAAGGAAGCAATTTAGTATAAAAGGTAACTATAAAATCCTCAAAGTCTTGGAAAACAAATGATTTGCTTTTAAATAATACAAGTTATTATAAATTAGAAAATAAATTGAACTGATAGTATTTATTAGTTAACTGTTGTTGCTTTTTTTTAATAACAACAACAGTAGGGCTTTTTCTTTCTTTATTTACCTTTCTGATGTGGATTAAATTGTCTACTCCAGTTTGGACATGTTCTTGGTATTCGTCCACAGTCTGATGAGTATGGACCCATTGTAAATATGATCTCTTCCAGACGTAAATTCATTTAAAGTGTGGCCCAAATGAATTAGGGTTAGTGTTAATTCAGACTACTGGAATCCTTAATAAGCAAACTGAAAGACAAAGAGAAGCCATGGGGAGCAGCTAGAAGCTGGAAGTCAATAGAACCACAATAGAAATGAGAAGATGCCACCATGGGCATTGCCACATGACAAGAAAGCCAAGGACCAAGGACTGACAGTCAGCCTCAGGATGCCACATTCCTTGGAGACAAAGTATCACATTTCTGTAGCCTCAAATTTGGATTTACCCTAGCCTCAAAACCGTGAGCCAATTAAATCTCATTGTTAAAAACAAACACATTTTGTGGTATTTATTTTAGCACCAGGAAATGAAAACAGTTCCCTTCCCTCTCTTCTACCCATTGATTTTTTTCAATTATGTTATTTTGTTTAATGTTACTATGTGATTTTAAATCACTTATTATTGTGCTGTTTGATTTTTCAGCTTCAAACGAGTTTCTTTGCTACCTAGCTTCTTAGTTTCCTGCCTGCTATGACAAATAGCGCACAATGGGTTGACTTAAGAATAGAAATATTTTGGCTCATGGGCAGAAGCTAAAAGGTTTGCTTCCTCCCGTGGTCAGCAGGTTCTAGCTGACTGGCAGTCATTGGGTTCTTTGGCTTTTCCTTCACCTCTCAGTGCACATGGCAATGATCTCTCCTTTCTCTTATGATCACATTAACACCCAGTTTCTTGTTCTTCCTCATGGCTTTCTTTCATAGTTTCCAATAATAGGACTAATCCCAAACCTTATTTAGTTGTACCACAGCTTAACTAAAAATAACAGTTTCAAAAGCTCCTATTTACAATGGCTTCACACAAAGAGGAATGGATTAAGATTAGTCCATTAATCCATGCTTTATGTTTTATGGGGTATATAATTTAACCTATCACATGAGTTATTACAGATGACTTGAACAGCCAATATATTTTAAATGACAAGCTTTCTCCCTCTTTCTAAATTGCCAAAGCACATAACATTTACGTTCTGTTCTATCACCCTCACCCCAATGTTTATGTGTTGTGTTTTGATTTTAGTCTTAGTTCTATGGCCAAATATTTTGAATAATCATCACCAGTCTTTTTAGCTTAGTTTTCTCAATTATATTTTTGTGGGTGAAGTTAGTCTTCTAGCTACTTTCAAGGAGAGTGTAAGAGAACAGTATTCTCTGAGATTCCCCCCTCCTTTATTTTCCCTTATATTTGAGAAGAGCTTGTGGTTACTTGTGAGCCTTCATGGCTTAGCTATCTTGAACCAATTTTTTTCCCCAGAAACTTTCTCCCACCAACCCTATAGTCTAGGTTACAGCAGATCAACAATCAATGGTTCCAAGAAGATAGCGCAAATCATCCAGCATCTCCTACAAAAGGGACACAGGAATATATTTTTCTGACATTTCCTGAGATCTGCCACTTCTTATACCTCATAATGCCACCTTTCCTTCCAGGGCTATTATTGCTCTGTCTCTAGTTTTCTCTTCCTGAGCTAGTTGCATGAAACAATGGATATAGCTTTTGCACTGCAGGGAAAGCATCTCACCTTCAAGAAGTTTATTTTTTGCTGGTGATCTCTGAGATCTGCCACCTCTGGTGTTTTGACATCCCCTGTGCTGCTTCACACCCTCACTTCCCACGCTGCTGCTGCTTGTTCTTAGTTGCACTTGGCAGCCCTTATCCATCTACCATTTAGATTTGCTGAAAATGGAACTTGTGTTTTTGTGTGTGTGTTTTTAATTTTTTTCCTTTGTTAGTTTTATAAAATGTACAAGAGGAAAAGCAAAAAAGTGCCACAATTTTCATGCATAAAGTAAGTACTTTTTTCTAAAATATAAATCTGCATATTCACATCTCAGAAGTTTTGCACATTCTCTGGTCAGCCCCATTATCTTACTAGTACGTTTTCCTCACACCACCCTCCAGTTTTTATGGATTATGTACTCATCCCTGGTCACTGGACATTCTCTCAAGTCTCTTTGCATTGGGATGTGAATGATCCCTCTTCTTATAAACTCTCACATATAACCCCAACCTGCCTATAAACCCTCTTCCCATAAACCCATTGTGCCTAATGATGCCAATTCAAATATGAAAATTTTGTGTTTCCTAGGTATAGGACACAGTGATGACATCTTTGAATACTATCTTTTGAATATGTCTAATGTTCTTCAAAATAATACAATATTTTTTTAAGCTAGAGATGAAGTCCAACTCATTTGCAGGACGTTCTACTATCTTTCTTTTTGTCTGCTTTCTCCTTTTCTGAGCCTGCAGATTTAGTTATAGTTGGAAATCCTAAAATTAAATTCCATGATATATTCTCTTTCTACTTAAAACAGGCCCAATTACCTTGCAAATGTTAAACTAATTTCTGTGCTTTCCTTGCTTTTATATGCATTTCTGAGTTAATATAACTAAAAATAAAAATCAAGTACCTTAATGCTTCTCTCCTTAAGAAAAAATAATTTTAGTCAATCAATAATTACAAAGACTAAATATGTGTAGGCCAGCAAATCAAAAGATAAACAAATGGAAAGAACAGACTCAACAGAGCTCTTATCTATATACTTTCCGGAAAAATAATTTTCTGTGCTTGTTTACGAAGTTATTATTTCTAGTTAGAATTCTGTTTTCTCCTTGATATTTTACCATTCTGTTTTATAACACTTTCATTTGTCTTAGTATCTTCAATTTAATGATTTAAATTCATCTCTTACTTCTTCAAAGAATGGAAGAAGATGTCCAGTTTACACCTCAACTTACATTAAACCAGTAACATAAAATTATTGAACTTTCGATTAATGATTACTTTAATGTTTAACATTTTGAATCGCTACCTTGATTAGCCAATACTCCTTTCTACTGACATATCACTATCTATCGTCCTTCCTTCCTTCCTGCCTGCCTATCTAGCTATCTTCCACTCCTGGGGAAACAAATAAAGAAGCTCTCATTTGTAGTATTTGCCAGCCCCCAGACTTCTGTAGTGCAAATGCTTCCATGGTGGGGGGGTGAGGTAGCTCCAATGTAACAATGGGACATACTCTCCAGGCACTTGCTCTCAAGGTGAAAAAACATGACAGCTTTTGAAGAAAGAAAGGGCAATGATGTATTTTACAAAGTTCTCATAAAACTTTTAAATTGCGATAATTAATTCACTGTGTAAGTCAGCATTCTATGACACAAACAACAGAAACTCACTCTCTCTGATTTAAGCAGAAGAAAATTTATTAAAAGGATAATGTAGAGATCACAAAGCACTGAATGTTCTCAAAGATAAGCATCATAAATGTTGCCCCCAAACCCAAGTCTCAGAAGTAGATTGGTGAGAAAAACTGCAACCGACAATGAGCAAAAGACAACTCGGTTTCATGCCATGACTGAGAGGCGTCAAAATTTTATTCAGTTGTTACACTGACAGCATCACTGGTATTTCCACCCCAGAAAGCCAAGCCATTTTTGTAGGTAGCTGAAAGAGAGTGGGTGTGCTTCCTTCTCTCCACCCTTTGTTTCTTCCCTAGTTCTTGAGCAGTTTGGTAGGTGTATTTTTGATTTATGGGTTTTGAGCATATATCAGTGCCCCTAAAGGATGGTACAGATGCCCTGACTTTATCAGCAAACATAATGGGAAGTTGTTTCTCTCTCCTGGCAACTTTTTAACACAGAGAATGAGGCATCAGATGCTATGCATCCAAAAGGAATGACAATTGTTTGTTAGAGCTATGATTTTTATACTATGGAAGAAATGATGTCCTGTCTTTTAGTAGCCCTTTCGTTTATAAAAGAATTATGTTGTTTATATTGCCTCATTTGTTTATAAAAATGTAAGCATGGAGCTTGTTATTGCTCTTGTTTTAGAGACAATAAAACTAGAATCATAAATGCCAAACAATGCCATCAAGATTTCATCTTCTCCTACTAGACTCCAAGGATTTATACTTCTATTCCAGTGCTCTTTCAAATATATCATACACACAAAAAAAATGTACATTTTGGAATATACAACCCAAGTTTATAAAGGCAAATGTATAAAATGATAAATTTTTTGAGAGTAAGATTTCAAAGAAAATTACTTAATTTTGAAATTGAAGAAACAAGACAAGATATGTAGAATTCATGATGAAAGATTAATCGTATGAGATTGTATATAAATATTTTTTCTAAAGTAGAATTGCTTTATGGTTAATAATTATTTTAAATGATTTTTTAGAGAAATTGTAGGTTTACTGAAATCTCACCCAAAAAATACAGAATTCTCATATAAACCCCTACCTTATTATTAACACTTTGCTTTGGTGAGTTACCTTTATTACAATTGAGGCAAGAATTTTATTATTGTATGATTGTAGATGTCAAAGAAGACTTAACAGCCTTGTAACAGGTGACCTGTAATGTCTATTTAATTATTATTCTTATGATTGATTGTTAACAGATAGGTATCATTTACAGAGACCACAAAAAAACTTTAAAAAGCCATATGTGGTTATTTTATGTAGAAAACTTGTATTTTTTTCATTTATTTTTATTAGACAACAATTTTAAAGTAGAAAAGCAAGTTATTATTCCCTACTTTGAAGAATCTTCACTATAAGGAAGTAGTAGGCATCAATTTCAGGGATATGTGGGTAGTATATAAATGAATCTTTTTTCATCTTCATTTTATATCATATCTTCTTAATCATATTACACTAAGAAGACCTTAAAGTTTGAAAACGAAGTAAAATTTATTGAGGATTATTCAACATGGAATGCAAGCTATGCACAAACACACATGTATATATATAATATAGAAACTATATATTTATAACAAATAAATATATACTTTTTATTCATAGACATATATAGCTATATAAAACCCTATGGCATATTAAATATATATACACAGACTATAAATATGCTATCTTGTGGCATGAGTCATATTTCTGTTTCCAGTTCCTCCATATAAGGGGCCTGAAAACTCTGGACCACAGACTAAATTCAATTTACGGCCTTTTTTTGTAAACAAAGTTATAATAGAATATAACCACGTGTTTTTGTTTACAGAACAATTTGCTGACCCCTGTTCTATACTAAAAAGCTCTTGCTGATCCTTAATCAAGGTGGACAAGAAAAAAACATCCCTAGACTAAAGGTCTGAATTTTTTTTTCTGTGAAGGGCCAGGTAACAAATAGATTTTTTGAGTTGTGTGGTCACTGTCCTAACGATTCCTCTTTGCTACTACAGCAAAGCAGCCATAGGTAGTACATAATCAAACAGGCATATTTCTAAATTAATTAAGTTAGGTCTTGGTGGAGGTCAGATGGGACACAATGAGAAACCAAGGTCATAATGGATGTGAAAAGATAATTTGTCCCTCAGAGGTTCCAGAGAGAGAGAGAAGTGCCATGAGTGGTCGGTGGGAAACACAGTTGACTTGGGTGGCTCTGCCAGCAGGTGGGGAGCACACAGGCAACCTGCGAGGAACCAGTGGGTTGGTGCCTTCATTGTGGTCCAGGGGTGTAGATTAGCAGAAATACAGCTGGAGTCAAGGATTGTTTAATTTAAAACAATTATGCACAGAAAGGGAAAGGTATGGGGGTCAGAAGGCAGTGGGCATGGTGAGTTTATTATTCGGGACTAGCTGTTGATTTTGAGTGAGGCATATGAGTGGTGTGGGTGGTGACCACAGAAGTAGGTTTAGGTTTTAGGGGAGTTTATGCCCCAGGGCTGGAAAGCTGCTTACTAGCTAGACCAGAGTTCAGTGTCAAGGCAAGTGGCTTAGCCAAAGTAAGACTGATGTCAAGGCAGCAAACACACAAATATGTAGATAGTTATAGCGGCATGACCATGTTTCAATAAAACTTTATATAAACAGGCAGCAGACTGGATTTATGCCATGAGCTATGATTGGCAGATCCTTGTCTAGGGCTATGTGAATTTCAGGTCTTGAATAATCCATGAAATTCACTCTGTTTTTTCCAAGGCAAATTTGTCTAACATCATTATTCTCTTCCATATCCTTTTCTTGTTTGCAGTACCTTATTACTAAATAGGGAAAATTCTTAGTCTTTGACTTTACAAATGCACATTTGTTTTATTAATTAAACTTTAGAAGATTGCTTCCATGCTTTCCAATATGCTATTTGATCTTTTTGTTAACTCCAGAAATTGCTTTTGTATGTATGACTGTCCCTGCAGCAACCTTTCACTACATTGGTTTGCCAATTATATTATTTGGTATGCCAGGACAAACAAATCATTGGTCTAGAAATGTACTCCTTTGCTACTCTCTCCTAATATGCACACAGATGTGGAAAAGGAATATTAAAATTAAAAATTTTCAATACTGATATTTAACATCTTTATGGAAGTTCTAGGATATTAGTATTTCATTGTTTTTGTTTCAAATACAATTAACTATAGTCTACCTAATAAACTTTATTTAGGCATATTTTATATTCAATAAAGGTAAATATATTAAAAAAGTAGAATTTAATATTTTACATATGTATATATCCATGAAACTACCACAATTGTCAATACCATGTATAGTTCCATGCTCCATTATAATTGTTCCCTCCATTCCATCCACTTCTTATTCCCTCTTCCCCAGCAAACACCAATCTGCTTTATGCCACTATAGATTGTTTCCATATCATGAATTTTATATAAATACCATTGTACAACATATATTTCTGTCTTCTTTTATTTCACATAACCATTTTAAGACTCATCGAAGTTCTAGCATTTGTTCATTGCTGAATAGTATTCTAGTGGATGGTACTACCACAGTTTGTTCATTCATACTTTGATTCACATTGATAGGCTTCTAGCTTTCAGCTACTATAAATAATACTTCCACGAACATTCATGTACATATATTTTTTTGAAATGGAGATTTGCTTTCATTTCTCTTGGGTAAACACTTAGAAGCAGAGAGACTGGTCATATAGTTATGGGTATGTTGAACATTTAAAGAAACTGGCAATTTATTTTCCATAGTAATAGTATCATTTTACATTCCCAGAAGCAGTGTATGAGTGGTCTAGTTCATTAACATCTTTGGCAAAACTTTAAATGGTAAGTCGCATTAATCATAGCCTTTCTAATTGATATGATTAGAAACAAATCCAAGAATTAGAAATATCTCATTGTGATTTCCCTGGTGATCAATGATGTTGATCTTCCTTTCCTATACATATTTTCCACCTATTTATCTGTATCCTTGGATGAAAGGTTTGCTTTAATCTTCTATTCACTTATTACTTTGAATTGACTTTTCTTATTACTGAGTTTTGAGAATTCTTTGGGTATTTGTGATACAAATATCTTATCAGATATATGATTTGCAAATATTTTCTTCAATTCTGATGCTTTTGTTTTTATTCTTTTTACAGTTTCCGTAAAAGAACAAAAATTTTTAATTTTGATTGTCAAATTTATCATTTTTATGCTCTCATAAATTGGGCTTTTTGATGTTATTTCTATTAAATTTTTACTTAATCTTCAGTCACAAATATTTGTTTATGTTTTTTAGGAGATTTTCTAGATGTCTGTTCTGTTTGTAATACTTTTTCCTTCTTTTCTAAATTATTTCTGCATTTTTAATTAATTAAATATTTTATGATCTTTTTAAATCTCCTTTGTTGGTTTATTAGTTATCTATTTGATTTTAGTGTTTGTTTATATGTTTGTAATATATCTCTTTCATTTATTACAGTTGATATGTTGGTATTGTCATACCACCTCAAATACATTATAAGAGCCCTGTAATGGCTATTTTACTATTCCTGTTATACATCTTTTTCAGTTTAGCTAAAGCTGGTGAAATGTAATATACCAGAAATGGATTGGCTTTTAGCAATGAGTACTTATTAATTCACAAATTTTCTGTTCTAAGGCCATGAAAATGGCCCCATTAAGGCATCAAAAGGATGATAATATCTCTGAAGAAAGGCCAATGGCATCTGGGGTTCCTCTGTCAGATAGCAAGGCACATGGCTGGCATCTGCTGGTTCTTCACTCCCTGAGTTCATTGCTTTCAGGTTCTGGCTTCAATGGTTCTTTAAATTTCATGGATCCTTGCTTGCTTCTCTGGAGTTTTTCTCCTGGCTTTTTCTGCCTTTGATCCTCTCATAAAGGAATCCAGTACAGGATTAATACCCACCTTGATTGGGATGGGTCACATCTCGATTGAAACAACTCAATCAAACAGTTCAACCCAAAATAGGTCTGCAGCCATAGCAATGGACTAAATGAACATGACCTTTTCTGGGGTAAATAACAGTTTCAAACCAGGACAACATTTTACTTCATGTTAAAATTTCTAAAAAAAATTTAATTAGTTTTCATATTAGATATTTAATTTATAAAAGAAATTTAAAATAATTTAAAGATAGTTGAATTATATACATATATAATGACCAATACCATTTCTGGGACTCTATATTCCTTTTTTACATAGATACATATTTTCATTTAGCAATATTTTCTTTCTACCTGAAAAACATTAGCATATCTCTTAGAGTGGACCTAGCCTGCTGGTGATGAAAACTTTAATCATTTTTATGTCTGAAAAGCTCTTCACTTGTCTTTTTATTGAAATGTACTATTGCTGGGTATAGACTTCTACATTGACTTTTTTTTTCCTATCAGAGTTTGAAAGAAATGTTTGCTGTCATCCTTATATTTTTCCCTCATTTCTTCTGTATATATCATTTATTTACCCTAGCTGCTTTCAAGATTTTCTCATTATAACCAATTTTAATTGATTTGAATATCATGTACCTCAGGGGAAATTTTCAGCCACTTTCTCTTTTTTTTTTTACATGGGCAGGCACCGGGAATCGAACCCAGGTCCTCTGGCATGGCAGGCAAGCATTCTTGCCTGCTGAGCCACCGTGGCCCACCCAGCCACTTTCTCTTTGAATATTTTTTCTACCCCTTTCTCATTGCTATCCTTTGTGAATGGACACAGACTACATATAGAATGGGTCACTTGAATTTGTATCACTTCTCAATCATGCTCAGTTTATTTTTTAGGTATTATTTTTCTTTATTCAATATTGAATGCTTTCTATTTATACGTCCTTACGTTCACTAATCTTTTCTTTTGAAACGTCTAATAAGTCATTAATCTCTTCCCCTGTATCTTTTTTATCCCAGATATTGCAAATTTCATCTCTAGAAATTTGACTTGTCTTTTTTTAGATGTAGCATATCTCTGTTTAATGTGTCCAATCTCTATTCTAAGGAATATGGTCATAATCTGTTCTTTATCCTCCTCTGATGCTTCTAACATATGTGTCAATTTTGAGTCAGTTTCTTTTGCTCTGTATAAGTTGTATTTTCCTTCTAAATTGTATAGCAGTTAATATTTGATTGGATGTTGGACATTGTGAATTTTACATTTTTTGTTGCTGGATATCTTTGTATCTCTATAAATACTTTTTGTTTCTCTTCTTAGAGGCAGTTAAATAATTTGAAAATAGCTGGATCTTTCCAGTATTGATTTTAAAACTTTTAGGCACAAGTGGAGCTGTGTTTAGTCTAGGGCAAATATTTTCCAAGTACTGAGTTAAGACTTTCTGAATACTCTACTAACTCTATGAATATTGAGATTTTGCACTCTAGTTAGTGGTACCAGGCGATATCCTGGCCCTGGCTGAGATGTAGGTATGCACTATTCCCCTTATGTCTTTTGAGTGGTCCTTTCCCAAGCCAAATTTCCTATACATATGCTCTATTCAGTATCTGCTGATCTCTATAGGGGGATTGTCTGCATATTTTTGCCATTCTCTCTGTACAGCATTATTCTCTCTGGGATGCTATCATTGGACACAGATATGATTTATGATTCTGAACTGAAATTTTTGTTAGAAAGACATTATTGGGACACAGTGAAATGTGAATGAGGTCTGAGGATTAGATGGTAGTATGATATAAATGTTCATTTTTTTTATGTTGTTGGGTATACTGTGGCCATTTAGTATAATGTGCTTGTTTGTCGAATTAACAATAATTTTTGGGGTGTGATAGGGCATTGGGAAGGCAACTTATTCTCAGATGGTTCAGTAAAAATAAAAGTTCTCCACGCATATTTGCAAGTTTTTTTTTTGGTAAATATGTGATAGTTTCAAAATATAAGAAAATATTTCTTAAAATAGAATGAGCCATCTAAAAATAAGTATTAATTTAATAATTTGCAATATCCTAATTTTGCTTTCTTTTATCTTTTATAATAGTTTTAGAGGTGGGGCAATATGGTGATGTAGGGAGGTGTGGAATTTAGTTAGTATTCTAGAGCAGCTAGTAAGTAGCCAGGAAGTGTCTGGAACAATAGTCTGAGTGGACATCTATGACCAGACACACATCATATACTAGTCTGAAATGGGTAGAAAGGCAGAAATCACTGTACCGAACTGTAAGTAAATCTTCTAAACTGCAGAGGCTGGTCCCTCTCTCCCACTAGCATGGCAGGCTGATTTGCACTCTCTCCTCAATGGGGAACAGATGCCCTCTCTAGTAGGAGCAAGGGAAGGTAGCTCCAATTGTGACTTTAATTAACAATGCAGACTGCTGAATAGAAGTTCCAAACACAGATAAACACAGAGAAAGCAGAAAAGTAACCCTGAAATCATGGGGATGATGGAGAAAAATAAAAAGGAGGGTGTGCTGGTTTGAAACTGTTATGTACCCCAGAAAAGCCATGTTCTTTAATCCTGATTCAATATTGTAGGGTAGAAACCATTGATTAGATTGTTTCCATGGAGATGTGACACATCCAGTCATGGATGGGAACTTTTGATTAGATTACTTTCATGCAGATGTGGGTTTGGCTTTTGAGTAAATGGAGATGTGACTTTGCCCATTCAAGATGGGTCTTGATTAGTTTACTGAAGTCCTTTAAATGGGGAGACATTTTGGAGCAAAGACAATTGCTTGAAAGCTGGCACGGACAGAGATATTTTAAGATGCAGAAAGAAAATGCTCCCAGGGAAGTTGTTTGAAATCAGAAGTCAAAGAACCAGCAGACACCAGCCATGTGCCTTCCTGGGTGACAGAAGAGTTTGGAAGCCTTTGGCCTTTCTTGAGTCAAGGTATCTTTCTCTAGATGTCTTGGTTTGGATATTTTTATGGCCTTAGAAGAGTAAACTTGCAACCAAATAAATTCCCTTTATAAAAGCCATTCCAAATCAGGTACGTTGAATTCTGGAAGCATTTAACAAACCAAAACAGAGTGTTTTGGAGTTGGCCAAACAAAGAATACTGGAAAAAGGCTCTGTCCCAGGGCACATAGAGCCAGGTAGCAACTCTGGTTCTTGAATCGTGAACTTTGGGGCTGAGGGGACTGAGAAAAGGGATTTTATTTTTCACTTCATTCATTTTTTTTCTCTCTCTCTTTCTTCCTTTCTAAAAATATCCTAAATAGCTTATTAGGGAAGGCCTCAGGCATTTTTAGTTGTCAAAGTTGACAGAGGCAAGGGCAGAATTAAGATAGTTTTAACAGACAAAATAACAAGTTAAGGAAAGGAGATAATTCCCTAAAGGTGCATCTTCCATGTAAAAGGGGGTGGAGTGGGGTCCAGGTCAAGTGGTGGCCCTAGATGGAACTCAGACCCCAGGGTTTATGAATTAGAAACAGCTCAAGTATGCCTTCCACTGCAGCCTCTGTCTCAATCACACCCATGGCAGGCTGAGAATTTAAGTTTCAATACCACTTTATACTGGTGGGAAGCTACAGACTGACAAGACCCATCTTCTGGACTGGATAGGAAAATCCATAGTCTAAAGGCTCCAGAGGAAAGTCAGACAATCTGCTGGATCTCATCCTCAGGGAAACTTGTTATGGATTACACTCTCCTCCTGAGACTTGGGTATGTCTTGTCTTGGAAAATCTGATTGGGGATAAGCAAATCTGGGAGACCCTCCTCAAAAAAAAGGTTCCATATAGGCAAGGCAAGAACCAGAAAAACAAGAAATGAAGAATTCTGATAAAAAATTCTGATCAGTTAAACAGAAGCTATGCTTGCATTCTAGAATAAATTGAACTGAATACTAAAGAACAGAGAGAGAACAAAACCAACCAACAAGAAAACCTGAGGTAAAAGAGTGAAAATGGCATCCATAATAAATTACTCAATAAAATCATATGCCTAGACACCAGGCAAAAAATTTGAGTCATACTAGGAAAAACAAACATATGGCCTACTCAAAGGAACAAACTAGCACTTTAAATGAAATACAGTAGTTGAAACAACTAATTAAAGATGCTCAAACAAGCTTCCAAATCAGTTCAAAAATCAAATCAATGAGTTGAGGGAAGATATGGCAAAAAGAGAGGAAGGATATACAGAAGACACTGGGAGAATATAAAGAAGTACTTGAAAGCTTTAAAAATACAAATGGCAGAACTTATGGGAATGGAAGGCACAATAGAAGAAATGAGAAGCACAACGAAGAATTACAGCAGGAGAGTTGAAGAAGCAGAAGAAAGGACTAGTGAACTAGTGGACAGGACATCTGAAATCCTTAAAAGAACAGATAGGGAAAAGAATGGAAAGATAGGAGCAAAGGTATGAGGGAATTGAATGATAACATGAAACACACAAATGTATATGTTATGGGTGTCCCATAAAGAGAAGAGAAGTGAAAAGGAGAAATAATAGAGGCTTATTTGATGCTGAAGGAGTACAGAATGTTCAACAAGATTGATTGTAAAGATACAGAAATAGATAGCACAATGCATACTGACATTAGCACAATTGTGTAAGTACATTGAACAAAGCTGTGTGTAATGTGGTTGAATGAAGGTTAGAGGCATTTATGACACAGGAAGGAAAGATAGAAGACAAAGACTGGGACTGTATAACAGAGCAAAGCCTAGAGTGGATAGTGATGGTGATTGTATATACAAATATAAGAATATTTTTACATGAGGGAGAACAAATCACTCTCAACAGCACAAGGGGTTGAAAATAGGATGGTATATGGAAAAATACAATCAATTCCAACTAGGGTCTATAGTTAACAGAACATTGTAGCAGGCTTCCATTAAATATAACAAAGACGATACACCAAAGCTAAATTCAATAAGAGGGAGAAATAAGGGAAGTGTATGGGATTCTTGGTGCTGTTGTTGTTTCTCCTTTTTTATTTTATTTTATTTATTTTTTATTCTTCATTTTTTTCCTCTTCTTTCTCTGTGGAAGAAATAGAAATGTCCTCATGTAGATTATGGTGGTGAATGCATAATTCTGTGTGAATAAAACTGTTAAAAATAAAGTGAAAGAACAAGTGCTAGAGAAAATGTGGAGAGAGATGTACCTATTCACTTTTGGTAGGGAAGTAGAATGTTGTAGTCCCTCTGGAAGGCAGTGTGGTGGTCCCACAGGAAGCTTACTATAGGGTTGCCATATGATCTTGCAACCCCTCTGTTGTAGTTAGATTCAGGTGTCAACTTGGCTAGGTAAAGGTGTCTAGTTCTATTGCTGTGGACATCAGCCAATGGCATGCGAATCTCATTAAAGCAAAAATAAAAAAGCAGCTCAGCACACCTCACCTCAGCACTGGCAGTTCAGTCCAGGCCTTTGGAGATGCAGAAAGGTATCAACCTGGGGAAAGTTGTTGGAACCCACAGGCCTGGAGAGAAGGCCAGCAGGGATCACCCTGTGCCTTCCCACGTAAGAAAGAACCTCAGTTGAAAGTCAACTGCCTTTCCTCCGAAGAATGAAATAAATCCCCTTTTATTTAAAGCCAATCCATCTCTGGTGTGTTGCATTCCGGCAGCTAGCAAACTAGAACAGAACTGAAAGCAGGAACATGAATGGACATTTTCACACTGGTGTTTATGGCAGCAGTACTCATAATTTGCAATGGATGGAGGTGGCTTAAGTGTTCCTCTGCTGATGAACAGAAGGACAAACTGTAGAGTATACAGACAATGGAATTTTGAGTGGCTGCAAGAAGGAATGACATAGTGAGGCATGCAACTAGGCAGGCAAACTCACTGCCCTCACTCCCTACATGGGACATGACTCCCAGGGAGTTTAAATCTCCCTGGCAACATGGAACATGACTCTCAGGAATGAGCCTGGTGGCATCATTGGATTGAGAAAGAATCATTGACCAAAAAGAAGAAGAGAAGTGAAACAAAATAAAGTCTCAGTGGCTGAGTGATTTCAAATAAGTCATGAGGTCATTCTGGAGATTATTCTTATGCATTATTTAGATATCTCCTGAATTTTTGGTGTATTGTAGTAGTTAGAGGAAAATGCCTCAAACCATTGAAGTGTAATCCAGTATACTTGATTCTTGAAGATGTTTGTATAACTACATAGCTCTTATGGTGTGACGGTGTGGTTGTGGAAGCCTTGAAAATGACACTCCCTTTATCAAGTGTATGGACAGATGAGTAACAAAATAAAGACAAAAATAAATAAATAATAGGGGTGGATAAGGGGTATGGGAAATTTCAGGTGTTCCCTTTGATGTTTATTTTTATTGTTTATGGAGTAATGAAAATGTTCAAAAATTAATTGTGATGAATGTATAACTGTATGATGATAGTCTGAACCATTAATTGTATGCTTTAGATGATTATATGGCAGGTGAATATTTCAATAAAATCGAATTAAAATAGTTTTAAAATATTTACTAAGATAAACTTTTACAAAGAAAAGACATTATATTATTATATGCTTCAAACCAAGCAAGACAATTTTAGCCATTAAAATAATGGAATAATTAAAATTTGAGCTAGCCAGATTAAGAATAATTACAGAGTTTACCATTAATGTAAACATCTTTCCACAAAACTGCAAAACAATCAATACCACCTTTATAGAAAAAGAAAAAAATGTAGCAGGGTGCAGTGTTCTTTGTTATCTTTTTGGTTGGTTATAACATCTGTCAAAAAGAAAAATGAAACCCACTCCACAGAAATATAGTTTGTATTTTCTTCTGAAAATCAGAGGGTCTCATTTATTTGCTAATGTAATACGAACAGCATGATGTAGGAGCAGTTCTTGCTGGTGGGTAATTTATGGCATATGGATATTGAATTACATAAATAACACTTATGTAAAATGATTTATTAGTAAACTTAGAAATATGATGCAAATGTTACTGTTTTTTGTTAAAAATGAATCTGCATTTAGATCTCTTTTGATATTTACATTTGAACAATCGAAAAATATATTAGTCAGCATGCTTTGTTTCTTAGGTTCTAAGTTTAAGATTAGGATAATGAAAGAAAATGGAGATTTTGAAAGTACAATTGGGAATGGTACAGGATCAATTCCAGTTCCATTGTTGCCCTGATAATAAGAAGTGCATCATGGTAATTTAAAGCATAGTCTTTTCTATTATCCTTGACATTGAGAAAACTATCTTTCCTCTTTTTCACCTTAAGCTTTCCATCTCCAATGTATAGATAAGCATCAGTATCTACTTCATGGACTCTTGTTCAAGCCTGGAGTATATTAATGCTTCATTAATTCTCAGGTATTGTTTTGCTGGGCCAAACCTCAGTATGAGAAGATTTCACTTTTAATTATTTCAAAATATCAGTCATATTAATAGAACACATTCATCTTATGTTTACAAGACCATGATCCATTACCCCAAGGAAGTTCTCTTTAAAAACAGACATTTATGAGCATTTTTTTTTACCTTTTTATTGTGAAATGTAACATATATAGAAAAAAGCAATGATTTCCCAAGTACATTTTAACAAGTAGTTATAGAACAGATTTTAAAGTTTAGTATGGGTTACAGTTCCATGATTTTTCATTTTTCTTCTAGCTGCTCCAAGACACTGGAGACTAAAAGAAATATAATAGTTTCTTAATTGTAACTTTGTACATGTTACTTCAGTTTTCATTCATCGAGTGCACAGGCAGATGTAGTAGTATGAAATAATGAATAGTTTCCAAATTTAATGGAAGCTGTAGCAATTGATCCTGTAAAGAAGAACTTACTTATGTGTAATGTGAATATTACGCACACAAACATGTCTTTTAGGTGTTGTTAAATATAAATGTTGATGAACTGATGAAGTAAGGAAGTAAGAAGGAATTTCTTTCAAGATATTTTAATTGGTGAAAACTCCAATTTTTTATCTTCTTCATCAGCTAAACTCATATCAAATCTTTCCTTCTTATTTTAATGTTTGCTTGTTCTTTTAGCTTCTCTTCATCTATGATTATAATACATAACTCTCTAAGTTGTTTTGATATAAAGTGCACATGAAATAAACTATGACAAATAATGCCACTTTGATTATGCTGTATAAGTGAATTTGAGGTTCACAGTGAAAGTCACTCTTTGCCTAATAGTTAATAACTTGACAAATGTAACAATATTCTGATTTTATGCAATTATCTGTGGCCTTTTCCTATCCTATGTTGCCCTCCTGCTCACTCAGGGGAAATCAATGAAGCAAACATTTGATTTCTCTGTACCCATGAATGCAAAAGTATGGAAATTCCTGATGAGAACTGCACAAATTATAAGAAAAAAAATGATGGTTGTACACACCTATATCTTTTGAAACAAAACAAACTATATTTTATTTGAATAGAGTTTTGGATAACTGATGCTTACCCACTAGTGCCCATAGAGTTGTTTGCCATTATACTTTGAGTCTCTGAACTTGGAGAATATCTCGAGAAAAGACTTGTTCAACAGAGAATTGCAGTCAGTTAAGCAAACACTCCCCAGTAAGCCCTGGGACATCTTTTCTATCTTATACTTCACTTCCAGTCTCAGATGAAATCTGCATGACATTGATTCTCATATAGGATTAGGTTCTAAAATCAGCATGGGATGTGAAAATGCAGAACATCAAAATAACATAATCAATGAACTGGATGCTCACTCTGTCAGAACTGCACAGAAATGAAGACTGCCTGAGAGAAGAGCAAATCAAATATTTCATGTCACCATCACAGCTCTCTGCAGGGCTTACCCATCTGCTATTTATGTAATGCTTGATAATTCTGAAAGTATATCACATAGACCTTATTTACTTTTCCCAATGACTGATGTATGGTGTTACCTCTATTTTAAAAATAAAACAAAACTGTACTCAGACCAGTTAAATGATTTGCCCGAAATCCCTCACCTAGGACTTACATCCCAGATTACATAAATTTTGGCTTTCATTTCTTTTCACTAAGATAACAGTTTTTTTTATTTTCCTCTAGAAACATCCACATATGCACATCATAAATGTAGAGATCTACTGCATGATCGTATTTGTTTGTTTCTTTTGTATCCCAGTTTCTTTCACAGACATTTAGTTCTTACTTATTCTAGAATATCGATCATTCTGCTCCTTAAAGGTGCCTTTCCCTATTTTGGATAGAAAGCAGATGTTTCAGGATTATAAGTCATTATGCCTTGCTTTCATGGCTGCAAAATTAAAGAAGCTACATGAGTTTTCCATTCATCTGAGCTTGTTTGCTGTATCAGTTTAAATGTCTTCAGGCCAAAATCAAAGATGTGAGAATAAATAGCACTTCTCTTTTGTTGTTGCTTTATCATTCAACCTTAAAATACAGCATCACTTTTCTCTCAGTGCTTTTTCCCTTTATTAAAGTCTTGACAGCTCAAGCAATGTGCTGTATAACTTTAGAAATAGATTTAAAAACATCTATCATCACTCAATCTCTCCTAATCTTCATCTATAGGCAAATTTGTCACTAACTCTCTACAATTTTTACTCTTCCTTATTTTTTACATAAAAAGCTCAAGAACTTCTTTGAGTATATACTTCTATTTAAAATATTCTGATGTGTGACACTGGCATTTGCCAAAATAGTTCCCTCAGATTGATCAATACTTGACCACAAATGAGGTATTTAATATTTTAAATCTTGAAAATGGGGGATCTTTGTTATTGCAAATATTTCAAATATACATCAGAAATGTAAATTACCTTAATTTTAAACAACTCCTACAATAATAACACTTCTCAGGAGGAAATTGGAGAAGCTGTGTCTAACTTTTGATAAAGAGAATGTACAGAAAAGCATTGATTTTTCCATTTGAATATTTTATATATTTCACAAAAATCTCATTTTAATCAAATTAGAGATACTGAATTGAAGAATATTTGTATTTGAGGTATATTATTTTTATGCGACATATCTTGTCGTGTACTTAGTGAATAGATTGATAGGGGATATATTACTGAGGTAATGATTAACATTGATTTTCAATTACATCTATATATCTAATAACACCTATAACTGGTATATAATTTTAGTTTTTCCTCTTTTTTTTAAGTATTTTTGTTGAGAAGTATCCACATACATAGTCCACCTATATTATACAATTAATAGCTGACAATATCATATCATACTTGTGCATTCTTCACCATGATTATTTCTAGAACATTTGATCACTCCAGAAAATTAAATAAAAAGAAAAATCTAAAAAATATCCATACATCCCATAACCCTTATCCCTCCTTCTCACTGACCCACATAATTTCAATTTACCTATGTTTACCCCTTATCTCTCCCTATTATTCATTTATTTTTTATCCTTATTATTAACATTTTTTACTCATCTGTCCATACCCTGGATAAAGGAAGCATCACACGAAGGATTTTCAGAATCACACAGTACCATTGCAAAAAAGCTACATAGTTATACAGTCTTCTTCAAGAATCAAGACTATGGAACACAGTTCAACAATTTCAGGCACTTCCCTCTATATTCAGGCACTCTAATATACCATAAACTAAAATGGGATATCTATATAATGCATAAGAATAACATCCAGGATACCTCTCAGTTGTTTGAAATCTCTCACCCACTGAGATTTTATTGCCTTGTTTCTTTCTTCCCTCTTTTGGTCGAAAAGTCTTTTCCTTCTCATGATGCAGGTCCCAGCTCATCCCAGGAGTCAGATCCCATGCTGACAGGGGTACTTACACCCCTAGGAGTCATGTCCCATGTTGAGGCCCGGCAATGAGTTCACTTGCCTAGTTCGCTTAGAGAGAGAGGCCACATCTGAGCAACAAAAGAGGCTCTCTGGAGGTGACTCTCAGGCATAGTTATCAGTAGGTTTAGCTTTTCCTTTGCAGGAATAAGCTTCATAGGGGCAAACTCCAAGATGGAGGGCTCGACTTATTGAATTCTTTGTCCCTACTGCTTGCGAGAATATAAGGAATTCCACAAATGGGTAAGTAGAATATTTCCTCCTTTCTCTCCAATCCCCCAAGGGAACTTGATAAATACTTTTTAAATCCCTGCCCAAATTACTCTGGGATGTATTGGGCATCACACTAACCTGTACAATACAAAAGGAATTCCTAGGGTTTTCTCTCTGATGAAATTTTGGGAATATTCATAAATAAAATGTGGACCTTGCTAATTATTTTATTATACCCATTGTTTCTTTTAAATTTATTTTTGATTTTGGAAAATAACAGGATAATTTATTGGTGTCTTTGGTGTTGTGATTTAAACAATCCTTTCTTGACTTAATCATAAATGATTAAATCTTAAGGATTTAAACTGACACTGAATTTAAAAGCTTTATTTCCAAATAATTTATTTTATGACTAAAGAGGAAATATATTGAAGACCTATTTATTGGTTCTAAGATTTTAAATGTGAGGTCTGTTTGTGCCTATGCCTGAGTCCATACGGCATATATGTTCGTGAGAGAAGGAGACAAGAGGGCAGGAGAGAAATTTTATGAAATCAGATCTACAAATGCCATTGCATAATTAATCAAAATTCCATTTTTAGTATAAAATGTAGAAAGTAAACAGCCTCATATATGTTTGTTGAGTTCAGATACCAGATTATTTAGCCTACCATACATTTTGATGTGGATTTCACATAAAGCTAAAGGAGGTTAAGCTAAAGGAAGTCTTCTTTCTAAAGACCTGGGATGGGCCCTAAGAGCATACTTATAAAATCTGCAAAAGCAAGATAGTCTATTAGGATCAGTGTTTCTTTCCATCAAAGGTTCTCTCCCTTACTCTTTCCCCTGAGTGACAGGAGTCACTTAAAGTGCTGTGTGCCTTTTTGGATCCTGTTAAGGCAAATTGGAGTTGTAAACACATTTCGTGGGTATATATTTGTGGTTCAGAGTCATTTCTCTGAATAATTCAGTTATTGCATGACCCCAAAAGAAATGGTTTCCAAGAAGACTCCTGCTTCCCCCTGTACCAACACATTCTGTGTCTTCATATGAAGGTCTAGATCCTGTGATTGTATCACGACATGAAAGTGTCCTACAGCACATACCTTCAAAGAATATGGATAGTACAGGAAAAACAAAGTTAACAATGTATGGGACCATAAACTAATATGTAGAAAAAGATTAACTGCAAATATGCTTTTTTTTTTTTTTTTGCATGGGCAGTCACCGGAAATTGAACCCAGGCCTCTGGCATGGCAGGCGGGAGCTCTACCTGGTGGAAAAGGATTCATTTAACTAAAAATGTTCTCATCTTCTTATTTTATATCATGTGAACTAATTTTTCAAAATAGTGTCATGTTAATTTGCTTTATCCTTTCACAGAATATACAACCAATGAACTTATAACTTAATAAAATTTATTAAAGAAATTGAACATTCCCTGGTACCAAGCATTAAGAAATCTTTGAAATGACAATAATTTAAATTTTTTAGAATTTTACACAACATAAAATGACAATATAATTATATATATTATAGTGTTTTAATTGGGTATTAAATATTGATTTAAATATTTAGAGCCACCGTGGACCACCCAAATATGCATTATTTTGTTAGCAGAGGGTTTCATTCTCATGGATAGCTTGCCAACTGAAAGTAATTTCCTTTCAGAGATATTATTAGCATTGTACAAATTATATATTGTATGAAATTATTTATTTACCTTATATTTTATTTCTTCCTTAATGAGTATTAAAAAAGAAATATCATGTAAAATGGTATTTGTCAGGATTCTTGTGTTTGTAGGGCATAAAGTTGTAGCATTACTACAAAGAATGGGTATGTTTAGAATAGCTCATGTATGGAGTAGCTGCAACAGAGATTTTCCCAAATTTGATAAAAATCTTAAAATTGTATATGATATAATGAATAATAAACTGTGAAGCTGAAAGGACCTTTTCTAAATTATGAATTTTAATTAGCTTGGCTAAAGAAATATTTAACTACGTTTCTTGTGTCTTCAGAAAATATTATATAGTATTTATCATAAGAAGAGTGATTCAAAAGGGAGCATGATTCTAGAGTTCTGTGTGTTGTAATTTGAAGTATTTTTCTCATTTATTCTTTATTGTGAATTGATTATCTCATTCTGATTAAGCTTTTTTATCCACATTTTTATTCACGTTTGTATTTCTTTCTTAAAAAGGGCTCCAAATTGTATAAGCAGCAAACCCCATACAACCTGATCCACACTTGTATGTATTATTTTATTTTATTTTTTGCAATTATTTTGAAATTTACTTGAAAATTACTTTTACTTTCTTCTTTACAATAAAATTATGAAGTCATAGGATTATTAAAGTGATTCTCCTAAAGAAAATAGGAGAATGAAATTAAACAAGCATTGGCGTCATGAAACAAAGCTAAAAGAAGAAAAAAAAAAGAAATAATGACACAGTGTTACACTGGCGTTGCAAATAAGAAAATCAAATTCATTCTTTGGAAAAATAATAATTCAGCATAACTAGAAGTTGTTACATTAGAACAATAATTGATTAAAGGTTTGTTAAGAAGTATCTCAATATTTTAAGGAACAAACTGTTATACACTGTGTTAAGAATAGATAATAAATTGCAAGTGGGATTTAATTTGTCCAATAATTTTTAATACATTAATGAATTTAAAAGTATATCTTATCATTTAAAGAACAGGATATTGAAAATGCATAAAAATTATTTTTAAAAAGCATTTATTTGCATAGAACAGCATATACTATGTATTATAATCTAAAATTAAAACCTTGTATTACATCTGAATTAATTAAATTCTCATATTTTTTGAATTCTTATTACAGCCTAAGTGTTATACATCAGTGGTTAAATATGTATTTATTTAATTATTTCTAATACTCAATTAAAATACCATAATATATGTAATTATATTTTCATTGTATAGTGTTTAAAATTCTAAAAACTTTAAATTATTGTCATTTCAAAGATTTCTTAATACTTGGTACCACAGTGTTCAATTTCTTTAATAAATTTTATTAAGTTATAAGTGAATTGGCTGCATATTCTGCAAAACAATAAAACAAATTAACATGACATTATTTTGAAAAATTAATTCACCTGATGTAAAGTAAGAAGATGAGAACATTTTTAGTTACATGAATCCTCTTCATGTCCGGATCTTTTTTGTAGCTGTGAGTACCCGCAACTTAATTTCACCTGGAAAGCGGTACTGGAAAAGCAAGCATTTTCTAAAAACCATACAAATTTCCCTATAATTTCTGTCACATAAAGAGAATGCAAACGGTCAGGGCGGTATACTTCCCACCGCCCTTAACTGCATTTTGGAAAGGGGCTGTTGGAATTGTACATGCACATTTAAAAATAAAACTTGTGGAGTTCTTCTCTTCTGTTGAAGCAGTCTGAAATGTCGGTTTAGCTAATCTTTGTTAGCTTGTCATTGAGTTCCTGTGATTAAATGTGAAGATTATAATCATTAACCATGCCAGGGGTTCACTGTGGGTGGAATTTGATGTGTGAATGACATTCTGTTTATACGAGGAAGTCAAAATCAGACTTCATCTTTTCTAGCTCAACACCCAGAGGTCTTGAGGTTAGCTACTAAGAGCCAGCAGCACTTCTCTCTTCTGACTGTATATTAAATATTGCATTCATATTGACTGGGGAATATTTCCTTACATCCTGTAATTTCTGCCTCCTTTTAACTGGGACACATACATATCTGACACAATAAGAGTAACTTAATAATTTTTATCAATCTTAAAATACTATTTTCCAAACATTTTTAGCTACTAAGCAATTTTAATGAACAGGCATTTGCAGTTTCATTTCTCATCTTAGGCTTCTTGTTATAAATGTTAACAACACCAAGAATGCTGAATATTGCTGAAATTATACAGCTGCAAATGATAGTAGAACTAAGTAATAAGGAGATTTTTACAAGCATATATTGGTTTTTAATTCCTTTTTCTAGATATTAATATTAGTAATTCTAGATATGTTTATTCATTATGTGTGAGATGAATTTTACATAATAATTAAAATGATCATTTCCTTATATTCAGAAAAAAGAGGTGTTGTTGCTGATTGTCACTGTTGTTTTAAGTTGACATGAATCCTGTTGAAAGTCCAAAATCAGCTTGCATGTTTGGCTCTAATTTAAGGATTGAAAGAAAAATAGATGCAGGGAAAGTAATATTTTTATATTTACATCCTTTTATGCTACAAAACTTCTAATTTTTAATTGAGAGCATATTATAATTTATGACATTCATTCCTTATAATAAAGTTTTATTCTAAATATGTGTGTATTTGCCATTTGGTACTTTAAAAAGGTATGTCTTGGGTGGGCCATGGTGGCTCAGCAGGCAGAATTCTCGCCTGCCAAGCTGGAGACCCGGGTTCGGTTCCTGATGCCTGCCCATGAGAAAAGAAAAAAAAAGTATTCTTTTGCAGCTGATATAAATGATTAAAATTCATTGAATTATAGAACTACCTAAGTTTGAAAGACCTAAGGAACATATCACTAAATTAGTCGTGTTTCGAAGAGTACAAGTAAAATTCCTCAGTCAGCTAAATGTAATTTAAAATCACTTTCTTATAATTGTTTTCAGCTTCAGTAATTGACAAAGTAAATAAATTTAGGAATAACCAAAATTGCATTACTTATTAATAACTTTCCTTTGTATTGCTAATCTGTGAAAAGAAATATTTTGCACCAATAAACCATAACTTGTCAATTTCAAATTATATTCCAAACATGTTCAGAAATAATGATATTCATGTGAAAACTAAACAAATACTTGGGCTTTATGATTCCAAAAGGCAGTGGGTTTAGGAGTCTCTTAAAGGCACTTTGAGATTCTTTACAATACATAGATCAATCTTTAGTAAAATTCAGATAAAACAGATTTTTTTAATGTATTCGATGATCGGTAATAAGTGAGACTACGAAAAGGTGCTTGACTTAGAATGCAAAATGTTTCTAGTGAGTTCAGATAATTATCCAAGGAGAAAGTGCTTAAAGAAATAATGATTATATTTGAAATAGGGTAAATTATGGCAGCCATGCACTAATTAAAACCAGTAGATCAATTGCAAGATAATACAACTTGAGTGCTGCATTGTTAGTGGGCTATCTGCAGATGTCTCACATGGCTGTCATGCTGCTAAATCTTCTCTGACCTTCTTTATTGCTTTCATTAATGTTATTATAAGCAATTTCAAATGGAGCTCTGAAGTGAGAATGTGTTCTTTCCCCTTAGTAATCCACATTCTGTCAGGAAGGAGAACTAGAAGACAGGGCTGCAGCTCTCATAAAGGCTTTGCAGGTGCTCCTCAATGCTGGCCTTTCAGGGTAAACTTCAGAGAAGGGTCAGGGTCAAGGAAGACATAGTAAAAAATTCCTATAACTGAGACAGGTGCTCTATTATGAAATGAAAATCTGACTCTAAGTCATCACCTCATGGGGCCATAATTATTGCAACATAGCCTTGATGGACAAACTTAACACGCCCTTTTCACCCCACCACCTGAGTGAATATGGTACATCATAAAAGAGATCTATGGTTAACTCAGGGACGTACAAACATGGGATGAGGTCAAGTGGGAGTTCCTAGGATACGTTCTTAGCTCAATGATTTAAATGGTCACACATGATTCTAGAGTCAGACATGGAATAGTAATTGTAATAATAACCGCCCTTATAACCACATCACCATGCTGTCTCTCCAGTGCATTTTAACACTTCAGCAAAAGTTATTTGTTCACCCTAGGTAATTTTCATTATGTCTATGTGACAGAAAACAAAGTTCCTAAACATTTCTGTATGCACATGCTATTGACTGTAGGGCCCAGGTATGGGTGTATGGAGTGAAGCTGAGGCTGGAAGAGTAAGCAAAAATGAAAGACAACACAAAATAAAAACATTTAAAACTGTAAATGTCATCATATATGTACAAAGAATATGTGAAACCACTATAACAAAGCCCACCATCACTATTTCAGAATGGTTGGGTATCTGGTAGAAGTTTCAGCTGATGCAGTACTTTATAAGCGATTTCTGCTCCACAGCTCATCAGAGCTCCCATTCAAACCCAGGGAATGGCTGTGTCTTTTAATAAGCCATTATCTATATTTAATCTCCCTATTTGCCTTTCATAGAGACCCAGATACTAAAATAAGCTTCTTCTTTTTTTTTATTTCCACATACATATACTTAACAGAAAAATTTTCACATCAGCCTTTATATTTAAAGCAGGTTTAACAATAACATCAATGTTAATCAGTCACCCACATTTGTAAAAAAGACTGTGAAATACCTGGCTACCTTTCCGTCCAATTTTCCTATGTGTTTCTTCACCTGCACTAATTTTTCCATCTCCTTCACTCTTCTTTTTACTCCCTCGCCACCAGTTTCCTTCACCATTTCTAAAGAAAAAAATAATTTTCTTTTCTTCTTTATCCCTCGGAGTCTTACTTTTCCTGAAAGTTTCCTAGTGAAGTTTGTCTGAACAAACCATTTTTTCCCCAAGGAGGGATACTGATGCCTGTTTTTAAAATATTATTTTTTCACTCCATTACCCAAACCTATTGAAACCTAATCCCAGGTGCAATATTTGATCCAAAAATACATTTACAGGAAACTCCAAGAAAGATAGTGGAATAGGGAGCTCCAGGACACACTCCTCTCCTAAACGGCTGGTGAACAGGCAGAACCTGTCTGAAATAGCTGTACTGGGGCTCCGGAGCCCAAGGGAGCCTGTAAGGCATCCAGAGAAGAGTGGGAGGAAGAGGCTAAGAAACTGCATTAAGAACTGTGCCCCAGAGAGGCTGCGGTGTCCATCCACCACTCTGAAAGCAGAATGAGAAGGGATGTGAAATTCCTCTTCCCCACGAATGGGGGGTGGGGGTAACATGATTGACAACTCTTTGGGGCTTTTAAATGGCAAATTCAGATCACTGGGTCCTGGCTCTGAACTGTAGTTTGAGCCCACCCCAGAAAGGAATGGCTGCAGCCATTGTTTCAAACCCACCCCCAAGCAGGGGATAGGTTGTGGAGGTTTGAAGGCACAGTGCCCCCCTAGTACTGCAGGGCATAATTTGTTGAAGGGTTGCAATTTGTTGGGCAGGGTAAGAAAGCGCAGCTTCATACATTTGTGTATGAAGCATCCTGCCTGACCCTCCCCACAAGGCTTTTTGGAATTTGTCTGCATTCCTTTTGTGTGTCCCTGGCCCTGTTTTGGCTTGGAAATATTTGGGAAAATCCTCTCTGTGGTGACCTTTCTACCAGAAATTGCCTTCCGTTCAAAAGAAGCTACAATGAAAGTAGTTTTATGTAGATATAAAATTATTCAAGATTACCAGAGAAGGAACAGAGGAAGTTTTTTCCTGGGGATGAAACAATTGCATAAGCAATGCAATCTCAAAAATTGTATCAAATCCAGGGGAGAAATCAGATGAAAACATCTGATTGGTTAAACACAGGCAATTTTAAAGGTCTAGAATAAGTTGAGCCAAATGTCAAAGAAGAACTTGAACACAAAGCCAATCAACAATAAAACCCTAGGCAATCGACCTTCTGAATCAAATCATCAAGATAATCAGATGCCCAGACATCCGCAAAACATTACAAGCCAAACTAAGAAACAGGAAGATATGGCTCAGTCAAAGGAAATTAAAACTTCAGAGAAGAGGAAGAATCGTGAACAACTAATTAAAGATGTTCTAACAAACCTCCTAAGTCAATTCAAGGAGATGAAGGAAAATATGGCTAAAGAGATAAAGAATCTTAAAAAGACATTTGGGTGCACATAAAGAAGAATCTGAAGGTATAAAAAGAAACATAACAAATTCTGGGGATGAAAGGCACAATAGAAGAGATTAAAATTAAACTAGAAGCATACAACAGAAAGTCTGAACAAGCAGAAGAAAGAATCAGTAGACTAGAAGATAGGACAATTGAAATCTTATAGACAGAATAACAGAAAAGAATGGAAAAATATCAAGGTGGGCCTCAGGGATTTGAATGACAGCATGAAGTGTACATACATATGCACCATGGGTGTCTCAGAAGAAGAGGAGAAGGAGAAAGGGGCAGAAAGAATATTTGAAGAAATAGTGGATGAAAATTTCCCAATTTTTATAAAAGACATAAATATACATGTCCGAGAAGTACAATGTACTACAAGCAGAATAAATCTTAATAGATCTACACTGAGACACATAGTAATCAGAATGTCAAATGCTAAAGATGAGGAAAGTATCCTGAAAGCAGCAAGAGAAAAGTGATTGAGCATATAAAAGGGAACCAAAATAAGACTAAGTTTAGTTTTCTCATCAGAAATCATGGAGCCAAGAAGGCAGTGGTGTTATTTATTTGAGGTACTGAAAGACAAAATAACTTCCAGCAACAAATTCTTTATCCAACAAAACTTTCCTTCAAAAATGAGAGAGAATTCGAAATATTTGCAATCAGAAAATGAGAGAATTCATCAACATGAGAGTTGCCCTACAAGAAATATAAAGGGCATTCTTCAGGCTAAAAGATAAGAGAGAGAGACTTAGAATGTAGAAAGAAGATTATCAGTAAGGGTAACTAAAAGAGTAAAAAGATAAGACAAAAATAAGATGTGACATATAAAAACCAAAGAATAAAATGGCTTAGAAAGTATAGCCTTTATAGTAATAAAGTAACATTCAGTAATTGAATGATAATGGATTAAACTCCCCAATCAAAACACAGAGGTTGGCTAAGTATGATACAACTATATGCTGTTATAAGAGACTCACCTTAAACCCAAAGCACAAATAGATTGAAAGTGAAAGGTTGGAAAAGTCCATTTAAACAGTAATCAAAAAAGAGCTGGGGTAGCTACAATAATATTGGACAAAATATACTTTAAATGCAAAACTGTTACAAAAGACAAAGAAAGATAATATATTAATGAACAGGGCAGCCCACCAAGAAGAAATAACAATCATAAATAATTATGCACCTAACCATGGACCCCAAAATACAGTAGGCAAACACTTGGTAAACTGAAGGGAGTGTATAGACAGCTCTATAATAATAGTTGGAGACTTCCATGAACAGCTCTCAATAGATAGAACATCTAGATAGAGGATCAGTAAGGAAACCAAGAGCTTGAATGCAATGATAAATGAACTATACCCAACAGACATATAGAGAATATTGCACCCCAAAACATCAGGTTATACATTCTTCACAAGTGCTCAGAGATCACTCTTTAAGATAGACCACTTGTTGGGTCTTAAAACAAGTCTCAATACATTTTAAAGCTTGAAATTACACAACACACTTTCTATGACCATAATGGAATGAAGCTAGAAATTAATAACAAGTGGAGAACTGGAAACTTCACAAATATATGAAGGTTAAACAAACACACTTTTTAAAAAAAATCAATGGTTCAATGAAGAAATTGCCAGAGAAAATCAATAAATAACTTAGGATGAGTGAAAATGGGAATACATCAAATCAAAACTTGTGGAATACAGAGAATTCAGTGCTAAGGGGGAACTTAATAGTCCTAAATGCCTACATTAAAAAAGAAGAGCTAAAATCAAAGACTTAAAAGCACATCTGGAGGAACTAGAAAAAGAACAGTGAACCCATCCCAAAGCAAAGAGAAGGAAAGAAATAACAAAAATTATAGCAGAAATAAATGAATTTGGGAATTAAAAAAATTAAAATAATTAACAAAACCAAAAGTTGATTCTTTCAGACAAATATCATTGACAAACCCTTAGCAAGACAGACAAAAAACAAAAGGGAGAAGATGCAAATAAGTAGAAACAGAAATGAATGGGGGGACATTGACCCTGACCCCGCAAAAATGATCATAAGAGGATACTACGAGAAACTGCATACCGGCCAATTATGCAATTTAGATGAAATGGAAAAATTTCTAAAGCACAAGGACAACCTACACTGAATCTAGAATAAATATAAGACCTTAATAGACCAATTACAAGTAAAGAGATTGAATTAGTCATCAGAAAACTCCAAAAAAAGCAAAGCCCAGAACCAGATGACTTCACAGATGAATTCTATCATTCATTGTAAGAACACTTAATACTGATTCTGCTCAAGTACTTCCAAAAAATTGAAGAGGGGGAAATATTACCTAACTCATTCTATGAAGCCTACATCACCCTAATACCAAAGCCAGATAAAAATAACTATTTTTTTGCGTGGGTGGGCCACAGTGGCTCAGCAGGCGGAGTTCTTGCCTGCCATGCCAGAGACCCAGGTTCATTTCCCGGTGCCTGCCCACGCAAAAAAATTAAAATTAAAATTAAAAAAAATTTAAGATAACATTATAAGAAAAGAAAATTACAGACCACTTTATCTAATGGATGCAAAAGTCTTCAATAAAGTACCTGAAAATTTAATCCAACAGCACATTAAAAGAATTATAAACCATGATCAAGTGGGTTTATCTCAGATATGAAGGGGTAGCTCAACAACAAAAAATCAATTAATATAATACCACATTAACAAATCAAAGAGGAAAAACACATAATCGTCTTGATTGACACAGAAAAGGTATTTGAAAATCCAGCATCCCTTCTTGATAAACACACTTCAAACGATAGGAGTAGAAGTAAACTTTTTCAGCATGAGAGGGTACATATATGAAAAACCCACAGCTAACATCTTACTTAATGATGAAAGACTAAAAGCCTTCCCTCTAAGACTGGGAATAAAATAATGATGCCCACTGTCACCATTGTTATTCCACATTATGTTAGAATTTCTAGCTAGAGCAGTAAGGCAAGAAAAACAAATAAAAGACAACCAGATTAGAAAGGAAGAAGGAAACTCTCACTATTTGCAGATGGCATGATCATATATATAGAAAGTCCCAAAAAATTTACTACAAAGCTATGAAAATTTACTACAAAGTTCAGAAACATGGCACGATATGAGATCAAAATGTAAAAATCAGTAGTGTTCTTTACACTAGTTATGACCAATCTACAAGAAAAAAAAATCCATTTACAAGAGCAACTAAAGGAATTGAATATCTTGGAATAAATAAAATATGTAACTACAAAGCATTGCTAAAAGAAATCAAAAGCCTAAATAGAAATACATTGTGGGTGCACAGATTGGAAAAGTAAATAGTGTTAATACATCAATTCTACCCAAATTGATTTACAGATTCAATAAAATCCTAAGCAAAATTCTAGCTGCCTGCTTTGCAGAAATGGAAAAGTCAAATGTAAAATTTATTTTTAATGCTAAGGGGCCCCAAAAGCCAAAAACATATTGAAAATGAAGAACAAAGTTGAAAGACTCACACTTCCTGACTTTAAGGCATATTACAAAGCTATAGTCCTCAAAACAGCATACTACTGCCAGAAAGACATATTGACATTTACAAAACAGACCCTTATATCCATGTACAATTGATATTTGACAAGACTGTCTAGTCCACTTAAGTGGGACAGAATATTCTCTTCAATAATTACTGCTGGGAGACTGGATATCCATATGCAAAAGAATGAAAGAGGACCCATATCTCAAACCTTATACAAAAATTAACTCAAAATGGATCAAAGACTTAAATATATGAATCAGGACCATAAAATTTCTAGAAGAAAATATAGGGAAGTGTCTTCAACATCTTATGGCAGGCAATGGTTTCTTAAATGCTACATCCCAAAGCACAAACAACTAAAGAAAAATAAATAAATGGGACCTCTTCAAACGTAAATACTTATGTGTTTCAGAGGACTTAGTCAATAAAGTGAAAAGTCAACTTACTCAATGAGAGAAAATACTTGGAAAGCACATATGTGATAAGGGTTTAATATCCAGGATATATAATGATATCCTACAACTGAACAATAAAAAAGACAACACAATTTAAAATTGGGCAAAAGATATGAATAGACATTTTTCCAAAGAAGAAATACAAATGGATAAAAAGCACATGAAATGATGTTCAAGACCACTAGACTTAAGGGAAATGCAAATCAAAACCACAATGAGATATCATGTCACACCTACTGGAATGGCTACTCTTAAAACAGAAAACTCGGAATGCTGGAGAGGATGTGGAGAAAAGGAACACTCATTTATTGCTGGTGGGAATGTAAAATGGGGCAGCTGCTGTGGAAGCCAGTTTGTCAATTCCTCAGAAAGCTAAGTATAGAATTGCTACATGATTGAGCAGTCCGGCTCCTAGGTGTATATCCAGAGGAAATGAAGTTCACAGCCTCATTATTCAAAATTGTCAAAAGATGGAAGCAACCCAAGTGCCCATCAATTGATGAATGGATCAACAAAATATGATATATACATGCAGTGGGATCTTACTCAGTTGTAAAAAAGAATAAGGTCCTGATGCATGAGACAACAAGGATGATATGTTGAGTGAAATAAGCCAAACAGAAAAGTACAATGTTGTATGATCATTTAATATGAAATATTATAATAAGCAAACTCATAAGAGTGAAAAATCTAGAATATAGGTTTCGAGGTATAGAATGGAGAGGGGAAGGTGAGCTGATGCTTAATTTTTGCAGAATTTCTATTATAGGTTGATTATAAATATTTGGAAATAGATAGCACATTATTGTGAGTGTAATTAACCACACAAAATTATGTCTGTGAATATGTTGAAAGGGGAAGTTTGGGGTTGTGTATGTTACTAGAAGGAAAGTTAGAGGATAAAGGATGAAACTATACAACACAGTGATCCCTGCTGTAGATGTTGGACTTTAGGTAATAGTACAAATGTAAGAATGGTCTTTCATGAATTGTAACAAATGCATGACATTATTACAAGGTATTAATAGGTTTGTATTTGGGAAAACTACACCTCATGTAAACTATGGATTATAGTTAACAGTAACATTTTATTATCCTTTCATCATTTATAACAAAGGTAACACACTAATTCAAAGTGTCAACAATAGGTGGTTATATGGGATTGTTGTGTTTTTTACATGACGTCTGTAAACCTACACATTCTAATTTAAACTAATTTAAAAGAAATAGCAATAATTTAAAAATATTATGAGGAAAAAGAAAAAAGAAGTTGAATCTTTCCTGCTCACATAGCTGGGTAATAGTGAAACCAAGATTTAATTACAATTCTTCAAGATTCTAAAGCAAATATCTTAATACAACAGCTTCAGCGTACATTGTCCAAAACCGGATATTTTTAAAAGTCAGAAAAATCCTTAAAAAAAGTATTGAATTACCATACTGTTTTCTTAATTCCAAACTTCATCTCATTCCTGTCGTAATTGGTTCCCTTGCTCTAGTTTATCCCATAAACATCAAGACTTGAATGCTCTTTCTAAATTAACATAATAATCATTTTATTCACGCCTTCAAGAGTTACCCACTATCTAAATAATATTATTAACTCTGCATTATAAATCAGACTTGTCCACCCATACAGGCTAAACTCTAAAAAAAAAAAAATCCTTTTCATCTCTTACACAATAGTCATCCCAAACTACCTGTATTTTTGCAAAAGTTGTAGAGCAGTCTCATAAATCTTTATTTTTGTTGCCCCCCACCCTAATCCCTGTGATTACTTTCCTGGAATTGCCACTTATCCCACTTTTTCACATAATAATTATCTACGGTATTTATCTTAAGCTTCATATAGTCTTTGGAAGATTTAACTTCACCCGAGTTGAATTGACTAGTTGTTGGAAATCGCTGTTGAATTTCAATATCCATTGAAATCTATATGCTTTAAAAGTAAAACTAATGTACTTAATTTCATTTATGATTCGCATGCCTCTCTGCCTGAGGGCAGGAATAAATCAAAGGCATTTTTATCCCTATATCTAAGATAATATTTAGTATCTATCCATTAAGTACCCAGTAAATATTAATTGAATGAATGACCTTCAAAATTTAGCAATATTTGACAGTTTTTTTAAAAAATTCAAGACTGTTAAGAAACATGGAAATAATTCTGACATTCCAGTAGGAGATTAATTTAGTAACCCTCATAAATTATTGACTGAAGATTAATATATCCTTGCTTTGTCCTAATAATATAAGTTTATACAACCTCATAAAGCTAGGTGTTAAAGCATTCTGCATAGAGCTATTGAAATTTCTGGTAAATCAATACTTTGAGAATTTAAACTTTACATATCCAGGCATTTAATTTCACTGATACATACCATAATAAATGGCCATGTTATCTATACCAAAATTTTAGACTAGTATCGCTAACATAATTTCTTGTCTGATAATAACACAATATTTGAAATCAGGGTTATTCTTATAAATCAAGATGTACCGTTATAGTTTTTTAGGGCTTCCTCTATCTGAAGACCTGATTTGATAGGATGGGAAGTAGAAAACATGGTTGCAATCTCACATACTCTCTTTGTATAAATTAGCACCTGAATATAAAAGGACGAGTTGAAAGCAGATAATCCATAAGATTCTTCTCACCTCACTTCTTGTTATAATGAGGTCTTTGATTCTTAGATTACCACTGTCTGGCCAGGTTTGGACCATTTTATAGCCTTCCCATAAAAGACTCTCAGCAGATTGTCTGCATTTGTTGTGTTAGCTCTTGTATTACAAAGATTTCTCTCATTCCATTTCTGGGAGTCCCTGCTGTTGATTCCCACTTATCCTTCAGTACTGTTCTCAAACTTTAATGTAAATAAAAATCCCCTGGGGATCTCATCAAAAGGCAGGTTCTGATTCAGTGATTCTGGAGTGGAGTATGAGATTTTTCATTTTTAACAAACACACAGATCAAGACACTACTGGTCTTCAGGCCTCACTTTGAGTAGCAAGAGTTTAGTTGATAAACCGTGGATTATTGATTCAGACTGTTTGGAATTTTTTTCCTGCTTTCATTATTTTCCAGCATGGAAACTTTGGATAGACTATATAAGTTCTCTCAGCTTCAAGGAACTTTTCCTTGAACAGGCTATTAGTACTTCCTTGAACAGACTTATTATGTACCATGGAGTTCCTGGGAAGATGAAAGGATGTGAAAAGTTAAGTGCTTTTTAAATTAAAGGTGCTCAATTATTATAAATTATTTTCCTAGCCTCTCATTCTCTCCTTAAATATCCAGCCTGACTCACTTGTTGCAAGAGTCTGTCGCTCCCTTGACCTTGATCATTTGCTCCTTTTCAGAGTTTTAGTTTTATCTCTGGTATAGTGGTCTATCCATGGACTAATTAACTATTCACTAATGATCTTTCACACCATCGACTATGCTCATATGCACACTATCCTAAGATCATAGGCACTCACACTTGTGGGACTTCTATAGCAAAGTGCCCCCCCCACCAAACCTATAGTTTCCAAACTTCTGTAGTTTTCAAAAATTTGTTTTTCAAATCTATTGTTAGCATTGTTTTAATAAATTTCTTAAGTAATTGCACTTAATGAAATTTTACAATGGGATGTCTATTGCTAACATAGTAGGTGCTCAGTAAAGGTCAATAAACTTCACCCTTATAAATGTCTTTCATAAGCAAGCTAACACTAATTAATTTTAAAAGAGTAAATGCTGACACTATAACAAATCAGCTAAGATTAGGTTTTTACTTTGCTTTGCAGGTATTGTAATATTTTCTCAGCCACACCATTGGATTATGTTTGGGGCCTTGTTTAAAAAATAACAGGAAGTCCTTGCATTGAAATTCTGTGGCATGACTATTAATTTACCATCACAATTAGCAGTTATAAGCAATTTGTCATACATTATATTTTTGAAAATCTGGCAATATTGGATTTTATAATGAATAGAATAATGAAAAAACATCTTTAAAAAAATGCCATCTTTGGCCTAAAACTTCATGTCATCAAGTGTCAATTTATTCCTTTCAAAATGTTGGAGCTGTACACATTATTATTGCTAAAGTATTTCAAAACATTAACATTTTATATTACATATATCCTATTGGTAGATTTTCTTATCTCTTCCTCTTCTATAGAATAAATGTCTGTTTAACTAATGTGCTTATTTACATAAGTGGTTTTCCTGAATTCAGATTGGTAGAAAAGGTTAATTTGAATAAAAGAAGTTTTTATTATTTATACGACTCAGAATAATCAGTTTAGCTGATTAAATTTGATTTTTAAACAGTTGTGCATGTGTCAATTAAAAGGACGTATAGAGCATAGAATAGAAATTATCACCATCTTTGTGGCATTTGGTGTATAAACAGTTAGATGTATTTGATTTCTAAATTAAACAAGTAGGAAAGAATTAATTTAAACATATTGCAAAACAAAATTATATGACAGATACAATTTATGCATGAATTGTCTATCATTGATACTATTTTAATAAAAACATTTTATTTATGATATTTTGAATGATTTTACACTTTCTTTCAACTTTTGTTTTGACATTCACGTTTGATGTCAATTGCCCTTCACTCAGAGATACAGACCATCTGCCTACTGTGGTGAACCATAGTCTAGTGGAATGTTTTCTGGAATTCATTTCTTATATTTTACTCATCTATGATATAGGGGGAAAAGTTTCACTAAGCATTGCACCAAATTATTTCAGACCTCAGTAGTCTGGTATAATATGGGACGATTTTTGCGCTAAACTTTGTTCGTTTTTGTTTTGCATGGGTAGACACTAGGAATCGAGCCTGGGTGTCTGGCATAGCAGGCAAGAATTCTGCCACTGAGCCACTGTTGCACCGCCCTGGGCTAAGCTTTTTATTATAATTATAATGTGGAGTAACTAAGTTTTAAACTGGAGAAGGATTTTATTCCTGATCAAAACTTTGTTCCAAAACCTAACTAGAAAACAGAGTCTATAACTGTGTATGACCTACTGTTTCTCTATGAACAATAGCTTTATTATGTATATGTCTCACGCAATGCCTGTGTATACACACACATAAAATTTGCAGGCATTAATGGTGCCTGACGCAGTGCTGCTCATCATTCAGGAGTCTCTTGTCACATTTTACACTTCAAATTCGAATATGCTAAGCCAGCCATTTTTAATTTGATTTAGCTAGTGTGCCAAAAATTGGTAAACACAAAAGGACAAACAAGTGCACTTTTTTCTTTAAATGCAGACTTTTATTTTATTTTTATCTATTAGATGTATTAATATGCTTTCATATGTGGTAGTTTCAGAAACTTTTTTTGGCCAAAAAGGTTTTTTTGTTTGTTTGTTTTTTAAACAAATCATCCAATGATCAATAGAATGTACTAGTACTTGAACTAAATGAACCCAGATTTGCTTTCTGGTTCTAAATTTTACTGGTTGGAAGTAAATTACTTAACAACAATAAGAATTAGTGCTTTCCTAATAAAAGAAGGCTGACAATAGATTTTATTCATTCAGGTTGATATCAAAATTGCATGAAATCATGCATGCAAACTGTTTTGTATAGTGCCTAGCGTGTAGTGACTGATCAATAAATTTTAGCTAACATTCCTATTATCCAGGTTTTCATTATATTTGAAACAACAATATGTGGCAGTTTGCCTGAATCTTTTCATGATTCATTATCTTCAAACTTCTTCCTGTAACCTTCTTATTAAATGAATTCCCTTGTTCCCTCTTGCTCTAGTATCCACTTCAGCTAGCTTCTTTCAAGTAACTAATCGAAGAGGAACATGATGTTTCTTATGTGTTTTCTTTCTCTCTGCCTTAATTCCAGTGGGAAAATAGAACCAGGGCTGGGAATACAGATGTGTAGGTACATAGCAGTCTTCATGTACTGAGGTTCTCTATATTATATGAATGGATTAATTGTAGATATTTAAATTTATTGAAGATTGTTTGGAGAAGTATATCCAATCTAAAACTCTATTCTTATTGATGAATTCTTTGATCAGCATTTCAAATCCTATATGGGACTATTTCTTTCAAAATGAAGAAAATTCACCCCAAATTCATAGTGAATTAACATCCTAGATACTTTAATAGTAGCATTTTTATTAGTGATTTCATAAAATTATACTAATTAACATATATTAGCAACTAACATTCCTTAGTCTAAAAACCTAATCATTTGGATTAAATAAATATACCTACTGCTTTTTTTTTTTTTTTTAAGTACGGGCAGGCACTGGAAATCGAACCCAGGTCCCCAGCATGGCAGGTGAGAAATTTGCCACTGTACCACCATTGCCGACCCTAAATAAACATACCTACTTTTGTTTCCTAACTTTGCACTTCATAGAACCATTCAACCAACATGATGCTTTAATCGAAATTATTTCATCAATTTTTAAATAATGAAATATAAGAAATAGAGCAAAGTCATAATTAATATATTTATGAATATATAATAAATCTAAACAAATTACATTTGAGCATCAATTTTATATCAAACAAAGATATTTAGTAAAATATCAACCAAATTTAATGCATATTACAATATAAAAATACTGTAGAGAACAGGACAAGTTTGCTTGTAAAGTAAATTCTTAAGTCATCTTTCATTTCCAAAAACATAGCGATCAGTCACTACGTGCTTGATACTGAGAGTTTAGGAACAAAGTACTTTATTCAGAAAACTTATCTAATAATGGACATAATTTTCAAATTCTCAGTGAGCTCTGATGTAAATTTTGAGTGCTATGATATTAGCATTCTTTGCATGCATAAATCTGTATTAAAATAATATAGATTTTATAATCTAAACATCAATTAGAACCCCCTAAATTAAATATATGTATATATTCATTTTTTTATCAAATGATTTTATTGCTTTCTTTTTTCCTGAAACCTCTTTGTGTTTTTATTAGTGAACTTACCAGTATAATTACAAACAAGGTTTGGAAGCCATAAATATATTTTTTAATGCAATGTTATTCAAAATATATATAAATACTATTAAATTAAAACTAACACAAATATTTCCAATTGAAGTTAGCCCCTTATGAGTCAGTATATCCACATGCAATTAAATCATCCATTTCAACATATACTTGTGTATTTTTAAACATGTTTACAATGTAGATATATTTTGAACTGTATGCATTTTTCATTTTTTTCTGTTTTGTTCAATTAAGTATAGGTGCTTAGAAGAATGTGACTATTAAGTTTGGGGCCTATAATAATTATATTAACTAAAATTTCTAAATCTAGACAATTATTTCCATTATCCATAAAACTGAATTTAAGCATCCCTAATAAATAGTGATCTCCTGGTTCCTTTCTTTCCAGAGTTAACTATTCCTTTCAAAACTTCATATGATGGGCGGCTGCTGTGGCTCAGCGGGCGGAGCTCCGGCCTGCCGTGCTGGAGGTCTGGAGTTCGATCCCTGGTGCCTCCTGCCCATATGCAAATTAAAAAAAAACAAAAAACTTCATATGATAATTTACATTTCCAATATTCTCATGATATAAGTACTATAAACTTTGACATAAATTGTAATTTATCTTTGCCCCCTCATTACTGTATCTGAAAACTGATTGTTACTTGAGGACACACTTTCTTCTACAGGCCTCTGAAATATGGGCTGTTTTTGCTCTCACATGTTCTCCATTGCTATTAGCATTCTTAAACATTTACCTTATTTCCTCTTTCAAAAGACCTAGAAAACTGTGAAGCACATTCCATCAATTTGTTCTTGCCATTATCCCTGATATCAGGGATTTTCTAATGACCTCCTTGTTACTGTTTCTCATTTGTCATCAATTTTCACACATGTTCACAACCTTCCTTTACCACAGATTTTGCGTCATTCTTGGGAACTCCAACATTCATGAAGATGGTTCATCCAATACTCTGGCTTACCAGTTCTTAGATTTCTTTGGCTCTTTTTTTTTTTTCCTCTTAAATTCAACTCACCAACATGACTCTATTGTCCATTGTCAATAAGCAATATATGTGTTACCTTTAAATCTATATTTCAAGCATTTCAATTTGTCTCCTTTACATTTTACCTACTTTAGTACCTCTAAGAGCTTTTACTACATTAACCCTACTTCATTTTTACTATTTCTTAATACTCTAAGTGTCTCAACTTTCTTCTTTGTACTTAGCACTGTAATCACTCTCATGCAAGCATTATTTACTTCCTTGGCTTTCTATGTTCTTTTGGCACACTCACCTGTTGAAATATGAGTGCTTCAAAAGCCCAACTATCTTCAGGTTATATGAGCAGTTGAATGTCACAGAAGAAAAATTCTAAAATCTTGCTGCATTGACTCACATTGAATGCAGGATCACAGATCTTCAGTAGGCTCTCGGCACCATCAGGCAATGCTTTGCTTGTAATTTCTTCCTTATCTCTCCAAAGGTTGCCTCATACAGTAAATCGTAAATTGCAATTTACTACAATTCTCTAGTAAATTAACTTTTCTGTTCTTTAGAAAGACTATCTCACACCTTCTTGCCTCAGATCTTTAGTGATGTGTCCGCAATTTGACTCTCACCACATGTATATGATAACCGCAACCAAGCAAGAACTACTTCATCTTCCAATCACCACGTCAAACAATTTGTACCCATATGCTCAACTATGCCACTTGTCCAGACAGTAAAACTGTCATTTTTCCAAAGGCTAACCTCAATACCTGTGATTTTATACCTGTGTCTTTGTACTGTTCTTTCAGAGCTAAATTTCTCCAAGAAACTTCACATCACACTTGCCTTATTTCCTTATATCCCTGTTTTTCCTCAATTTACTCTTCTCAGACTCTCTTAGCCACCATTGCACAGAGAGTGCTTCTATAGAGTTTCTAAATCCAAAGGCCAAATGTTTGCCCCCATATTACAATAGTTCTCAGCAGCATTTGGTACTCTCTCTTTCATAAAAATGTCTTCTCTAAGCTTTTGTGACACATCACTCATAGTCAGTGACAATGCCACTCACATGTGCTTTGCTTTTTATTTCTTCCTTATCTCTCCGAAGGTTGCCTTATGCAGCCCATCTCTTAAATGTGTATCTTGTAGCTGAACCCTATTCCATCACTAATATATTCCTATATCCAAATTTCAACTGACTGTCTTCACAAGAATAAGTTCTGGTATACCCAAAACAAAACTACTGATTTTTCCTTCCACTAATCTCTTTCCATTCCCCTCAAGCTTTCTCCCTTTCAATGACTATCTTTGCCATTCACTGAGTGACTCAACAGAAAACCTAGAGTAATTCTGCATGTCTCTCTTTCTCTCATACTCAATACAATTAATCTCCCAATCCTGTCACCTGAACCTTGAAAATGCCCTGAATTAAACTGTGAGTTCCCACTTCCACTGCTACAACCCAGGTCCCAGCCACCATCTTCTAACCTGGAGAACCATCACAGATTGCTAACTTGTTCTCTTCTCCCCAGTCTTCCCTTTCTTGTCCATCTCCTATGGAACAACAAGAGTTAGTAAATCATGTCATTTCACTTCCAACAAGCTCCATTTGTTTCACCTTGTCCTTAAAATAAGCCCAAACTTAGTACCAGGGTCTAAAAGATCCTGCAAAGTTTGATACCTGCTTACCTCTCTGAGATCTTATTCACTTTAGTTCAGTTTTTTAAAAGTACCAAGTTTTTCCTATTAAAGCATTCTTTTTTATTTATATTATTTTATGTTTATGTTTACATGTCATTCCTTCTGCTTGAAACCCCTTCCTCTAAAATTGTGCAGAACTGTCTTCTTATCATTCGAGTCTCAAATCAGGTCAGCTCCTCAGAGAAGTCTGACCTCACCATCATCCCTGAACATCCTCCACAGATGGCTCTCTCAGAACTCTCAACCACATTTCCCTATTGCATCTTATTCTTAGTACACACCTTGTACCTGGAACTTTCCTGCTTAATTATTTAGGTTTTTTTTTTTCTTTTTCGAATACTATAGAACTTCGTAAATAGAATGCAAATAAAGTAAAAGCATAATGTCAATCTGTTTCAACACGGTATTGCCAGAAGTTTGGAACATAGTACATGCTCACAAAGCATTAATCAACAGGCCTACTAAATCATCAGCACTTATTGAATAATTGATCAGCTATGAGAACTGATTAGAAATAATATGCTTATCATAGTTAAATTATTATAAATAATTGGACCTAATTAATTTCATATAAGTATTATACTGTTATTCTGCAAAAAGAAATTGTATGTATTGCATATAGTACTTTATATACAGTTACTATAGAATCTATTAATAGCTGTTAGGAAAATTCCTCCTCAATGCTCTTTATGCACACACACACATAATTATCCTTGTATAGTAATGATTTCGTATGAATTTTTAAAGAATTTTTTCAGTTATTCCCACCCCTAAAAGTAAAAGAAAAATAAAATAAAACCTGGTGTGGTTTTAAGTCGAGTTTCGTTATCAATGTAAAATAATGTGAAAAAAACCCAATATTTTGCATCAATAAAATCTGATGTAAAATGATGGTATTTGGTAATTTTATAATTTTTCTTTTACACTGACAAGTCAGTATTTTTCAAAATTAGATATTTTAGCAACACTTATTCTACCACCTTTGAGTTATTTCAAACCATATTAACTTCAATTTCTTTCACTGTGACAATTAAAATCATAGTAATGTTGCAATAAGTTATCTTAAAACAGTAGTGCAAATACTTGCCAGTGTAGAGAAGCATAATGAAAAGTACTTATACTTTAAATTCAACCTACACCTATAAATTCAATAACATTCCAAAAATAATAAAAAATACATTTGGATATTTTAAATACTAATCTTGGAAAAATACTGTCTTATCCCAACTTTCTTAAACTGTAGTAACATTTCTATGTTTCATAAATTTTACTTCATACTTACAATTTGTATGTATATACATATATGATTAAACATACGTAGCATTTAGTTTTCCAGCTAATAAAATTAATCCTTTGATTAAATTTATGGGTAATACATTTTTCTCTTACTATTATGGAATGAATTTACTTGAATTTACTGTTAAGGAAGAAACTTTCAGGCTATGATATGGTCTCCAATAATTGAAATGTGACAGTTTGGGAGCAAAAATATCTACAACTACTGGCAGGTCTATTTTGCATTTAGCAATTGTATGAGATTTGGTAGGTATGAAAGGAGATGATTTATTATTATTTTTTTTTAATTTGCATATGGGCAGGAGGCACCAGGGATCGAACTCCAGACCTCCAGCACGGCAGGTCGGAGCTCTGCCTGCTGGGCCACGGCAGCCGCCCAGGAGATGATTTATTTTGAAAATTATATCAACCTGTAAAATTATTGAAGTTGAGTTGTTTTTTTTAATGTCTGCAAACATCATTTAAGTGGATCAAAATGTATACCATAAAGGTTATATAGAATTGAGCGGGATATGGTTTCATTTCTTGTAGAGAATATATATTGTGATATTGTTAATTTATTTTTAATTATTTATTATTGTGGAGAAATATTTAATCTTTAAATGTATCAAGAAAAACAAGTCCTGGATGTAATTGCAAGTTTCCAGGAAAGCCCTCTGGACTCTCAGAATAGAAGAAGTACACAGGATCATTTGATGCAGTCATCACAAGAGACAGCAGGAGTCTGAGCCTAGGAATCCTTCTCTTCCTAACTTTGACTCAGGAAACCTGGACTTCCCTATGGGAAGTTCCTGTGGTTCCCCCTGTCCCCAGCTCATAGCATTTATTAGAAATAATGGTGTCATGGTTAGGTTCATGTGTCAACTTGGCCAGGTTGTGGCCCGTATTGCTGGTTGGGCAAGTGTTGGCCTGTATGTTACTATGAGGACATTTCTTAGAATTAAATCATGATGACATCTGCTATATCTGCAGCTGGTTCCATTTGTAATCAGCCAAAGGGAGAGTTTTCTGCAATGTATGTCACTTAATCTAATCACTGGAAGCCTTTTAAGGAAGATTCAGAGGAGACGGGCTCTCTTCCTGCTTCAGCCGGTGAGCCTCTCCTGTGGAGTTTGTCCAGACCCTTCACTGGAGTCGTCAGTTTCACAGCCTGCCCTGCGGATTTTGGGCTCTGCTTTCCCATGGTTATGTGAGACACTTTTATAAATTTTATATCTATGAATATTTCCTGCTGATTCTGTTTCTCTAGAGAGCCCTAGCTAATACAAATGGAGTCATAAGTTATGACAACTTGTTTCTCACCGTCCTCTAACACCATGTAAAGATTGTGGGTGGTCCTGGGTGCTCACATCCCATCTAAGTGTGTTAAGAAGAAAACCATGACATCTTTCTTATACTGTCAGACATTATGTGTAAGAAGAAAATCAAAACTACTTCAGATTCACATGCAGTCTGTGGTACATATGTAATAAAAAGGTCAGTGTGGATTTTCAATTTATTCTATCACATTTATATTTCACAGCAACCAAACCATTGGATGACCTCACAGCAAGTTTATCAATTAAAAAAAAATCTCTTAATATTAACCATAAAACACAAATGTTGTTCAATCTTTTATGAAATTTTAGGAAGTTGGAACAATGCCAAATGCTGCCTGAATCTGCAATACTATAAAAACTATACAAGATGACAAGGAAAATAGTAATCTCATGAACTATTGTTTTTAAATGCCACATTTCTTGACATGATCTCGTCATTCAGTGTTGAAAAATGTCTGAAGTCAAACATGTCTATCATTTAACCTCTGTAGGGGCAGTAGATCTTGGTCCCCAGAAAGTATCTGGCCAGTGGGCACAACCACAGGCCAGCTGCTGGGCCAGACACACAGGCAGTCATAAGCGTAACTCAGCCATTTTGAGGGAGGCTGTCAGACCCAGCCAACTGGGTGCTTTCATCATTTCAAATCCATCTCTTCTATAGTCTAAAGTTGAGCCTGCTGAATTGAGATATGAAAGGATGCTACATGCAACTAATTGGTGACTTAACAATACATTATTTCTCATTTCCCAACTGGCATTCTTCCTATTTTTCCCCTAAGGTAAAATGCCATCTCAAGCAATGAAGCCTGCTGAAATGTATTAGCTTTAGGGTGCCAGATAAAAGCTTGCAGGCAAACTTAGGAAATTCTTTATAGTCAGAGAAATAAAAATGCAATGTATTTTCAGAAAGACCAATAAAAGGAAGCATCTTTAGGGGACTCTTTGCTCAGAAACTGAGTAAACTAATGATAGATGTTTGGGATTTACCTTAATGAGTATATATATGAGTATATATATTTCTACCTCATACTGAGTTTTATATATATATATATATATATATATATATAATGCATCTTTATATATATATATCCATTAATCTAGAAATTATATAGAAGTATAAGTTTAAGCAGAAAACCATGACTCCTTTTTTATAGTGTACTCTAACACAAATAATTAAGATCTTCTTATAAGATTATTAGTTTTTATAGTTTGAAAACAAAGTAATAATGCCGTCACATACTAGAGAATAGTTATATTTACAGAGGTGGTTTATTGATAAAACAATTTTACAACATTTCACATATATTTTCTTATCCAGCCATTTGCCTTGTTATTTTCCTCAAAATAATATTTCGAAACTCCATTCAATCAATTATAAGTTGTCATAGTTTGTTAGCTGATTTGTTAATCTCTTGTTGTGTCTGGCTGGCAAGAACCTGGGTTTTAAAGTACAGAAGAGAAAATAATAGGAACAATCTGATTGGAAGTAAAATACTTAATTTTGTAGTAATGGTTACGGCAACAAAAGAGCCCTCTCCTAAATTCAGATGAAAATAAAGAAGTTACTTGTGGGGTTAGTAAGACTGGCTAAGCCAGAACCACAGTCCTGAAACAATAGAGTCATCAGCCAACTTTATACCCCAGCCTAATTCGATGTGTCAGGCCTTAATCAGCTCTGTTTCACAGCGCTTTGCTCCATAAAAGCAGATTTGTTTAACCACAACCTCTATTTCAGCATGACTGAGAACAAAGAATAACAGATGAAACCAGGCATATCTCATGGGTTGTATAATGGGTATAAAGTGAATCCATCATTTGCTGGAGAGAGAGAGGAAAAGTGACAGGCTCATTCATGCCTTAGAGACATTTTTAGGTCTATTGAAAACTTTAATCTGTGCACTCTGGATGAACCTCCGTACTTCTTAATTTAGTACATGTAGCCATGTGCTGAATCTGTCTGCCTCAGATAGGGCAGGCTGGCTTCTGTAGGACAGCAACCCCTCCGAGCAGTTTTCTTCTCTAAATTCATCTTGCCTTGAACCTTACACACACATATAAGCTCCATTTACAGGAGGATTTCAGAGTTAATTAAATGTTGAATTTGTTTCTTTAGAAATCACATATGCCTCAGGGCTAAGCAATAGCATTTCAGTGACTACTCTAATTTAGGATTAAGCATACTGTACATTTTCTGAGAAAATTTTATTTTATAAGTACACATCTATAGGGATGAAGAAATTGTCCTCCTCTGTTACTATAAAAGGTTTTAAAAATAGGTTTTTAAAAAGGAGACCATATGCTAAGAGATACTGCAAATCAGCAACTTCAAAATCATTCTTCATTGGAAACAGATAAATACACTAAAATGTTGGAAAAATTATTGCTTTGCTGATAAGGCAGTCAAATGATTGCCACGAAAAAACCCCAGATTGGAGTTCTCCTAATTCTGGGTTTACTCTGTAAATGCCATGGTAATAATCTGTGAAGCAAGATATTTACAAAATGTTTGGGTCAAAGATGATAGGTCAGATTTATATTATCAAACTAGCAAATTCACTGCCAAATTATATCATCTTGCTTCCATTCGAGGTTCTACATATAACTTTAAATACTTTTATCCTTAACTTTCTTAAAGGTGGGTGCTTAACAGGGGACAGAGGGAAGCAAATGAAGAACAGAACAAACCAGGAACCTAAAATCCTCCTCAGTGGATTTATTTTTGAAAGAATGTGCTAGAAAATCTTTACAATTAATTTAGAACTTTGAGTTAATTTTCACTGGCCTCTTTGAGCTGCAGCACTTGCAAGGATGTTGCACTTTAGGAAACTGACCAATTTTCTCAGTGATAGATTTATAAAAAAAACAGATCTTGAAATTGAAATTAGGAAAGGTGTAGAAAAGAGAAAGAGTGCATTTAACGATTGCAAATATCTACCTCTTTTGTATCTGTTTAGTTTGAATTAGGAGGTAGATGTATGTTACCATCACCATTTAGTTGTTTCTTTTTTTTTTTTTCCTGGCTTTTTCACCTGTTGGTTGAATCTGTAAGGTTTGAAATAAAAATAGTTGTCACGGTTTTTGAGGTGGAGGTGAAACTAGTCAGCATTTTGCATTTTGTCTGGTTTGGATGAGTATATGGATTCTTAGAGGTAAAAAGTTCAATTCATGAGAAAGAACAGATTCAACCGATGGCTAGAGCGACTATGGTAAAACAAAACAGCCCTAAAACCCTGCAGAATAAGCTCCCATCCATAAATCTTGCTAATCAGGGAAACCTTAAAATAAAATAAGCAGGCAAGAAAAGTATGCCCTACACAGACCTGTCCAGATTCTCAAAAGAAAGAGGATGAAAAAAAGAATTATTAGGACCATGTAAGATAGACAAAGTAAGAAGCAATGTGATTTCTGTAGTTTTTAGAATATAAAATGTTGAGTATTTTGAAAAAGCATACATAGCATTTTTGATACTGAATGTATCAAAATTGATAATTGTGTATGCACAGAATTTCTATGGGTCGTGTAATTTTCTCATGTATAAGATGTATCTATTTTCAAATGATTTCCATTAACTTTTTGAGATAAAATAGTTCTTCTAAATGTATCATGTCCAAATGTATTGTCCAAAGTTTTAATTCGGAAACACTCCCTGTTTCAGTTGCTATTCATTTATGAGAATTCTTTTACCTGATTTCTAAAAATAGACATTGAGAATGAAAATTAAATGAAGCAATAAGATGATCTAATACTGAGTGAATAAAAACACCTCCTAATGTATTATAACTTGAAAAAAATTATGTTAATGTCTGAAAGAGAAAGGTTTGGGGAAAACAACTCATATATACCAATGCAAACTTTTAAGTAAGAGCCCATACTTTATAACATTTTAATGTTTACATTATATCTTAATTAACAAGCAACAGATGGTAATGTTATATAACTTCAAAAATAAATACCTTTTAGAAAAGGAAAATTAACCCCACCTCACAGCATGAGGTGACCCAATGCTGCGATTGCAGTATTTAATAATTCTCAGTCTCTTTGTTTTAATTTGATGACAGACATGGACTTAAGTATATAGACAAGGATAATGCAAAGTGATATTTTGCTGTTTATTTGCTTGGATCCGCTTTATTTTCTCTCATAATATTGTATTTTAAATATATAACATTTTAGTAAATATTCTTTGAGAACATGAATTTTGTTAGCTTTATGATTCTCCATTTATAGACGTAGTACAATTTAGTTGTGCAAGAAGGTAGTGACTATTTAGTTTATATTAAATAACAATACTATGTTGTCATTTTTCTTAAAAAAAACAATAACACATCCATGGTTTTCTTAAATTGTCCATTTTATGGTACCTAATACAAATTGTCTGAATTAAAATTACCCAAAGTCTAAGCAAAATACATATTTAATGTTTAACATTACAATTTTGAAGACTCATAAGATCAACTAATATAAAATATGCTCATTTATTGAATTTTTTAAATATAATTTCCTACTGGTATTTTTTCTAATTGATATTAAGATCTTTTTATATAATTACTCTTTTCTTTTCAAATATTATAACTATTTCCCATGTCAACATTTGTTTCTTATAATTTTTATGGAATTTAAAAGTTTTTTCTTCATTCTCTTCTTAGAGGCATGTGATTTAAAATGTTTTAGGTTAAATGTAGGATTGTTAGAAATATACATTTGTGTAAGTGCTTATAACAGCATCCCTCCAAATCATGGCTATGCAAATATTCACCCTATAGTTATTTTATTATTCTTTTGACTTGCTTTGTTTTGTTTTGAATATTAGCTCCTGAAATCTATCTTGGATATTTTTGGACATACGTTATGGGGGAAATAATTTTATTTTGTTTTTATAATTATAAATTACCCTACACTTTTAATTCATAGTGTCATTTTATGATATACTAAAATTTACATACTAAAGTCAGCTTCTTCACTTTCTTTTTCTGTTTCATTGAATTATTTTTCTATTAATTCAGGATTATGATATTTAACTCATTATAACTCTTTAAAGTGTATTTTTGGTAGAACGAGTCTCTTTTATTATTGTAATTTTAGAAAGATATTTTAACAAACCTTCCCATTAATACTTCCAAAGCCGTTTTATTATGTTTTGTTGTCCCCCAGATAATTTAGATATTTACTAAAATTTATATTTATAATTTACTTAAAGATAAATTGAATTTTAAAAGTACTATTTACCCCTCCCAGAAACATGGTGTGGATGACAATGAATTCGTTTCATTTTATATTCATTCATACTGTTTTATAAAATTCCTCTCTCTATATAGATACACACATAGCTCAAGATAATTTCTAGATGATACACATATTTGTGATGTGTGAATGAAATTTTTGCATCCATATGCTTCTTAGTCATTTTGGAAAATTTTGAACCAATTATTTCCATTCATCTTAAAATCTATTAAAATTATTCCCTTGGCTTAACCATTTAGTAAATAAGACACTCAAAGATAATAATTCTTCTGTGATATTTTAATAACATTTCCAAATTTCTCTAAACTCTATCATTTTGGCTTAAAACAACAACAACAACAACAACAAAAAAGAAGAAACAGAGTGCCTAGAATGCATCGGTCAATTTTCTAACACCAGAGTGACAGCACTAAAATATCACGCGTGGTAACAGGATGTTTATAGTCTTATTTGATGCCAAATTTTCTCCTATTTTTATTTATTTTTTTTTAATTTACATATGGGCAGGAGGCACCAGGGATAGAACTCCAGACCTCCAGCACGGCAGGTCGGAGCTCTGCCTGCTGAGCCACGGCAGCTGCCCTTCTCCTATTTTTAATAGTTTTGATTTATCACGTAATCTTCAGTACACTTTTATACATTATTTTTCAAAGAATGGTCTTTAATATTTATATTGTCTATTTTTCTGTTCTTTATGTCATTAATGTATGTTTTTATCTTTTCTGATTCTTGGTTTGTGTTAAACCTTTTTATTCTAACGTATAGAGCTGAATGCCTAGTAAGTTTTAGTTCTATTCAACTGATTTTACCATTATTAAGGTGACTTCTGGTAGGTGTTAACTATCACGCTTTGTAGCTTCCTTAGTCCATGTCTGTACTCTATACATACATCTCTGTAAGATGTATAAGAGGGATTGCTCAGTAGACAAATAGGTAGGTTTACAGGTGTTTAACAAAATAGATGCTACAAAGTGAAAAAAAAAGTTTAAATCTGATTGGAACGATAAAAATTTCCTTAAGCAATAAAAAATACCCCTTTCCTCTTCTCTTCTTCCTTCTGTTTAAAATTCTTGGGTTCTGAGGCTGGGAGTCAAGTTTTTTAAATGCAATGTTATTAAGTGTTGAGTGAAGAGCCAATAATCCAAAGACCTCAACGTTGCTTCTTGGTTCCAGGATCCTGGTAAAGGAGAGTGTGACTGATAGAGGTACTATATTTGTTAGACAGTTATGAAAAAACAAGAAGAAAGAAAACAAAAACAAAGTATTGGATATTTCCAGTTTTAAGCAAATGCTTTATTTCTAGACAAAATGTTTGAATGATTTCAACGTGTCTAGATGAATTTAAGGTTGTGGTTGGCACACACCCCTCGAACAAACCAGAGGAAATTGGTGATCTCAGAAGCTATTCCATCTCTAACCCACAAGACTCTTTCATCACTTTCCCTTCTCTGCCTATTCCTCAACTCTCCTTTTCACGGGAGAGCACTGCTGTCAAGACTAAAATTGCATCAATGAAATTCCAAAGTCTTATTCCTCTAAATAGAAAATCTTCATTTAGTTTGGGTAAAACTAAATTCTGGCATGGTGGAGCTTTTGGCTGATTTTACTATTATTATATATTCATACTAAGTGTTACATTTTATGTAATTTCCTCCCTCATTTAGCAGATGAATTTTATATCAATACTCTTCTCTAATGAATAGAGGCATTATTGCAATCATGAAATTTTTAAAGGAAATTGAAAGCCTTTAGTGAAATGTTTTTTATGCCATTCGTTTTGTCTTATTAAAATAGTGGGTTTGATTTAAAAAGGATTTTTCCTCAGATTTGAAGTTAGAATATTTTCTTGAAAGTTTAGATTCTCTCCTTCAAAAGTGAACTGATCCTTCTTTCAAAGTAAGTGTGAAATTCTTTTAATTTATTTTGATTTTACAAATGTATTCCATATTTTGTAAGAACGCAAGTATGTATTATTAATGATTGTACTTGCATTGAACTTAGATTTGTATACTTGGATTTGATTTACTAAGTTCTTTAAGTCATACTTACAGGTATTTTTCATCTAGACAAATAATTCTTTACTAAATTTTCAGGATTTCTAAAGGTAACTTTTTGGAGGGGAGTACTTGCTAAATATCTATACTCCAGATTAGTCCAATAATCTTTTGAAATGGAAAGTAAATAATGTATATATGAAACAATGTGTAACAAAATTAAATTATCTGCCAAAAATATCAATTAAATTTGAAGCTATAAATTACTCATTTCCTTTTAATGTATATTTTGAATCACTATTATCAATAATGCATTTCAGAATGTTTGCACACCATTTCTTTTGATATTAATAAAAAAGGGAAAACTTTAGGTAAACAACCATTATTTATTTTTATTTTTCCATTTACTAAATAAATGATTGAAATTCATTTAATATTTTTGAATGACATAATAATTTAAATGCCACTATCATTTGAAAGTTCAAAGGCACCAGATCATGAGTCTGGAATATTGAGCACAACTACTAGATACCCTACTAATTGGTTATATCTTCTGTGAAAATCCTTGTGGGGATAAACTATCTTAGCCTCAAGTTTCCCTATGCATGGGATTTTAACCGTTAGAAGTGATATGTTAAAAGTCTTCAAAAATTGATCACTATAATAATGACAGTTATTATTGCTATGACTCCTACTATTATTATTATTATTATTATTATTGACACACTGATGCTAAAACAACTGAGAAGTATATTAGCATCTAATAAGTAAGTATGATGCTGCTTTCAGTCTGACTTCTGCAAACCCGGTATGGTCAAGTGCTAAGCATTTTATTAAGGATTTTATAAAATAGGTGCAGAGAGAAGACATATTCAAAGTAGATGAAATAATGAACAACAAGACTGAACAAGATAATTTAACAGTAGTACAACATTTATGCATGGACTCAAAGGGAATGCAGAGTTAGGAGATGTTGATAGCAACAAAAGTTAATCGAAAAAGTCGAGGATACAAATGGTTCACCATGAATATATCCCAGGTGGCCCTGTTTTTTAACTAAATCTTCATTGTTTTCTTTTGATGAATAAAATAGTATTTTTGAATGTATTTAGTGTTAAGAATATTAACAAAGAATTCAAAGAGGCATCAACAAAGACAAGATAATAAATAAAAGTAGACTCACTTCATACTCGTTTCCTTTTGGGAAATGTTTTCTTTAATATCCAAGAGAGGAAAATATTCCTCAGTGCCAGACCTATGACTCCATTCAGAAGTTTTTTTGTGTGTTTTGTTTTGCAATTCAGTTAACACAGAAACTTAATATTCTTGTATTTAATTTTTACTTCAATTTATATGGAAATTCATACACCCTCACTGTGGCACATACAGGGAGTCTCTGGGCTCTGCATTTGCTCACAAATAATCATTTCCTTTTCACAGGGCATTTTAGGCAGTGACTAAAGTAAATTAATTTCCACTCCATAGCCATGACTTCAGATTTTTCTCCTTTGTGTTTTTGTTTTTTTTTTTGCCACTCTATTACAGCTGAGGGTTTGACCCTCTATAACCCTGCTTTTCACCTTAGCATCAGTGTAGTTGTGCTCACTACTGGACATCTTGTATAGAAAAGGAAGAAAAGGGAACATTTCTTTGCTGCTCTTTTCCCTAATTCCAACCCTTGTCCACAAGTGCCCCTTCTCCAGAATCTCCATTCTGTATCAAAGAGAGGCCCTGTTTTGAATATTACTTAGAGAAACGCTAACTCCATTAAGTTTTTAAATTTAATGTAAGTTTCTGAACCCGATAGTCTTTTGAAATATGAAAATCATTTTTCACTTGTTTAATCTTAAGAAACTGTGTTTCAAGGAGAATGATTTACTGATTCTACCACCAACATGGCTGTTAACAATATGACTCAGCAGTTTTCTGAGTGGAAGACTCCTTTAAGGTAGAGGCCAAGAGGAAAACTAAATGCAAGCTGGTCAGAGTTACAGGTGGCAGCAATAGAGAAAGAGTTAGTGAGATGTGGGGCACATGTGGTAAGTAGAGAAAGCGTGTCTGCTCCCCAACAGTTTTAATCTTCTAGGAAGACCAGTCCAGACCGTCAACTTTGGCCTGGTCTTGCCTTCTTGGAGATGCTGACCCACTCCACAAGGGCTATCTATGGTCTCAATCACCTCTTTTAGAGATATTATCTGAGAAGGTATAAGAACTGCAGAAGGTAAGGCATGCTATTTCCTCTGTTTTCCTTTTTGGGGTTAGATATACTTTTGGCCTCTCCAGTTGGAATGTGTAATGGATTTTCCAATGAAAACAATATTTCACACAGGGAAAGGGTGGGTCAATGACTATAAGTTTGGAACCATACTTTGTGGTCCCAATAGATTGTGAGGTTTTTATGGATTTGCTTCAGTGACCTGCCAATTTCCAACACTCTTTCTATAGGAAAAGGTCAAGTGCTGGGCCAATGAGTTGGAACAGAGCATGCTTATCTGAAACCGGAGTGATTTCCTTTAATATGATTGAGTACAGGAAATGTATGGGCCCAACCAACAATATCGTTTAGCAGAGTTTTGGAAGTCAGAATTCTGAGCAGAATTTTGGGGTTATGGTATTGTCCCTCAGAAAGAAAGAAGGAAAAAGGCTCATCTTCATGCTGGATGTGTTGTCTCTACAGATAAGCTAAGTGAGTGTTGTTTCCATTTCAAACATTAACTGGTGGGTTTGCTTTTTGGTGCTTTGTTATTTTAGCCCAGCTAAGTTATTGAGGGAATGGAAAGTTCACTTCATATCTGCAGTTTTTTAAGCATTTATTTCTTTATCAGAGTTACTACGTCAGCAAGTATGTGTGGGTGGTAAGTGAGGCTCTTGAAACACTAACTGTTCACTGGATTTAATAAAAAGCTCCAAAAATAATGTCAATGAAGACGTAAGGGGATATCTCCTAATCCCAAAGTTCTGAGTTAAAAAATTGAATATTTTTAATAATAAAATATGCAAACATATTTTTATATTTGGCCAAATTTGCCACAAATTTCAGCATTTCCCACAAGGATAGTTAATGGTATAGAGTGTCTTATCTTTGTGTGTGCTATAATCTGGTGTATTGTTCTCAGTAAAAGATATAAAAAGACAAGGTTATCAAAAGTGGAAATCCAGGTCCCTATATTTCATTCCATTTTATTTGAATACTTTTAAGCAGCATATAAAGTGAATTCTTTGAGTCAGACAGATGGATTGTGTGTTATACATAGATGGCAATTAGAAATGTGTAAACCAGCCTACGAATAGTAATACCTGAAAACTGGATCATATATGCATTCACTAAAGAGGAATGTGGATGCTTTCTTAAATGTGCTTTTTCCCCAGTGTCATCCTCATTGGTTTTGTAACTCTGTGACCTGTTTTCTGGTAAGGATAACTTCAGGAACAGATTATGATTTATAAAAATCACCTCCCCAGGTGAAAGTTTAAGATGGATGGAACAAGGCTGTTTGATCTTAATGAAATTTTTAATAGTGAAGTCAACCCAATTATATTAGAATTTCCATTAGAATTTTTTCTATATTCATTCACATTTTCTGAAAAAATGGTAGAACAATATGGGAAGCATATTAATCATGTTACTACTCTGGCTGGAATAATTTATTAAATACTATTCTAGTTCCCTGGAAGATTTACTAAGCCTCTTTAATTGCTTAAGTCTTGTAGAATAATTTACATATTGGAGAGAATTGATGAAAACATATGAATGAAGTCATTAACTTAGACTATTTCAGAAGCACCTGGATGAACATTTTGCTTCTAAGAATGAATTATTAGAAGAATTATCACCTCAATTCATCATGAAATACTGGTTTCTGTGTATCAACCTTTTTGAACAAAAGGCTGTACGAGTTATTATTTCATTTAATTTTTTCAATTTTATTGTGGATAAATGGCATAGATTTATTAGTTAATATATTAATATTGGATTTAATAAGTAAATATTTTATCATCAATTTGCTTGCTGTGAGTAAAATGATGTTCTCCAATTTGTTGATAGATAAGACACCAAGACACCAATCAAAGTTGAATTTTTTTTTTTTTTTTTTTTTTTAGTGAGCTCTGTATCCCTCCTCTTGTTGTGCCCTTCCCTCCCATTGTTCTAAGCAATACGGCATGGGCTACTTACAGATCCATGCTCTTAAATGCTTAGAGATCAACCTTATGAAGTATTTTCTAAAAATATTTACATTGTATCCCTGTAAGGTGTTTTGAATAAATGGACTCCTTAAAATACAAATAATTTAATTTCAGGCCCTGCATTAGATAAAAAAAAATATTAGTTTTGATTAAATCTACGATATCATTGCTTCTAAAATTTACTGTTACTTTGTATATCACTCAGGAAGAAAAAGGAAATTTATAAAGTATGATGCAATGCTTAAGAATAATACTATGTGGCATATATATATCAATCTCACAATGCTTTGGAAACTTTGAAATTCTTTAATATATTCTGAGGGAGTTGCCATTTTTTTCTCCCTTACTTTTGTTTGCAGTTGATAGGCCATCATTTTGCAAATGACACACAAACTGATCTACATTTCTTCCATTCCTTAGCCCTTTATTTTCGCTGTGTACAGACTAAATGGGATTGCAGCCATTCTTCTAGTGACTAATATTCAACTGCAGAGGTTGAAAATGCAATCAATTCTTAGATATATCCTGATTTCAGAGTTTATAAATTGTGGATGATATGTCTTTCCTGGCATAGATGAAATGTATACTTGGGAAAGATCCTATTCCTAAAGTTATCTCATTTGACTACTCAAAAGAATGAAATGTCCAGCATTCCCATCAAACTACAGATTTCACTCCTAAATCTTCAGTGATTATAGTAAGATATTTATCAAGAGATGGCTCATGAGAGGTATGTTGTATCACACATATACTATGTTTTCATTACTCGTTTCTTTTATTAAAATTTTCAAAATTAATTATGAATATTCTTAATGTATTTTTCATTCTGAATTATAAATGATGCATATATGAATATTTGCAAATAAAAAAGTTCATCTCAGAAAGATTACAAACTAGTTGATAGAAAAAGCAAGCATATGTGAAATAAAATTAGAATCATTACAAAATAATACATTAAAAATTGCATAATTTCATAAACACTGCTGTATGAATGTTTTAAGGGGATATAATTGTCATTTTGTAGATTTAACTTTGTAATGCCATTGTCAAGATGGTCTGTAGTATCTCCAGGATCATTTGCTAAAATTTTGAACATACTCCTAACTGGTAAAAAATAATCCAACATGATAAAGTGAACAATTAAAGCTTTGAGAGGAGCTACTTGAGAGTAGCATTTTTAAAACAAATTATTTCTTGGAAAGTTTTTAAACTGTGGACATGGCATTTTGTGTGTTATTAAACACTACGTTTAGGAAATCATTTGTATGCAACACTACACTACAGAAACAAATGCCAAGATAGCCTTCTATACCTTTGTTGCTAACATGGAACAGCTCTAAACTTTTATGATTTATTTCTTATCACTTCATTATTTAAAGAAAGGACATTTTGATTGCTTTTCTCATTGATTTTATGTTTTCCTGATAGAAACCTTCCGTATACATAATAATTTTAAAATTTAAATTTCTTTCTTTAAAATTTAAATGCAAATTTCTTCAAACCTTTGGCCACCTGGCAGCCCCTCTGGGATTTCCGTTTTAAGGGCTGACGTGTATGGGCTTTGGGGTCTGACAGAAAATAGGCATAATCCGAGCTCTGGTACTCTGCTATTTACATTTTCTAGCCTTGAAAAAGGGGGTGATGATTACACAATTGCTGAGAAACTTCCCTGGGCTGATGGATACAAATCATGGCATGTGACTTACAAGAGATAATCAAATATTTTCATTCCCCTCACACAACCATAGTTTTATACCAAAGGAGAAAAATGTTCTGAAACTGTCCATTAAATGTGATACCCAGACTATTTAAACAAGTAAACATCTTGAATACAAATATCTGAATGCCAGAACCATTCACAAACTGAACAGAATGTGCAGCACAGATAGAAAAAGGAAGAGAAGGAGAAGGAATAGGAAGACAAGACAGACAAAAGAAAGAAGGAAAGGAAAGAAAGGAGGGAGAGAAGGAGGGTGGGCCGAACTAGCCTTCTGCTATAAATGATAGTTCTTAATGAAATATTAATCAGTGTTTAGGGTTTTTATTTCATCCTTATTTATTGATTTTCTCTCTCAGTTATCATTGTCAATCAAGCCACCAAAAAATGAGATACTATATTATTTTTATAATTGTTAAAATTTGTAGAATGTCTGCTATATTTTATCCACTGGATATGTTTCCTAGATAAGGTCTTACTCAAACATGAGACAAACTCTGTGAGTTAGGCTTAATTATACTTATTTTACAGATAAGATGGTTGCGACAATTTGCCATTGGAGAATCAGAAACAATGAGTTTTTCATTTGCTGGCTTGATGAAACTTTGGGCAAATTCCTTAATAACTTGAACTTAAAAATTCACTTATCTATAAATTAGACCTAATACCAAGTAACAAATTTGTTATGCATTATAAAATGTGATAATGCATATAGTAAGTTATATAGTCAAATTGCAAGTATAATTATTTGGGGTTGTTCCCGCTAAGATGATAGCTATTACTGATAATTGTTATGATCATTTACTAATTTGAGAATGTTTATGTATGAAACTGTTACATCAAAAAAGAAAGTGAAAATCATATTCTATTTCTCCAACTATTAAAAGCTCTGATCAATAAGAGATTATAATAAAATGAAAAGTTTCTTAAGTAGGATGATTGTTTTAAATTTTATAAACATATGTGTTCCATAAAAACATAACAAATATAAGTTTTATAAAAGATTATAAAATGGTTTTGTCACAAGTTAATATTTATGAGTCATGAACAAAGTATAGAGACTAACCCAGGAAGTCATCCAAACAACGATAAATGACCTGAATCCTAAACAAAAAATATACATAACGTGACATATTTTGATGAAGAACTAAAATTAGAGCATGAATCTGCATGCTCTATGGAGGTTCGGAATACAGACTGATTGCCTAGGACACAGGAGTACAGAATTGCAGCAGCAGAAAAAAATTGAAAACTACTTGAGCATTAATCAGTAGAGAATGGTGAAAATTTATTGTGAGAATTTGGATTTTAAAAATATGAAAATATGAACACTTTATAATTTTTTGATGAGAGACTGGCAGGATAAAAATGATGCTTAACCTAGTTTCCTACCATCTGATTCTAGCTCAGATAAAATATTTGAGACAGATAGAAAATAAGTTGTTTTATTAAATGCATTACGTCATGAAGTTAGCATAGTGGCTATAGAAATGAAGGGAAAAATAATTCTGTAAGAGGAATAACAGGAGTCAAAAGTAACTCTAACCTTCTTTGGCAGATAAGAAGGATTACAATAACTCTGATGGAAGTTTAATTAGGTATAAATTTGAATTTGGTAAGGGTAGAGATTGTGGATTCCATTTTTTTATCTTAAATATGAGGTTTCATCAGGTTATCAAAGAGAAGATGGATATTTCTTGGTCAGTCACGCATATACTCACATATATCCACATGACACAAATGCTTTGCTGACCCTCCTCCCAAACACACCCAAATGTGTGCAGTTTGTATATGTATATATTAATAACACTCTTACCCAATAGGCCCTGAGACAAATCATATAAGGAGTGAAAATCTAGTGAAATGCCCCATAAACAAATAATTATAGGTTGTGATACTGACTACACTAAAATCTTATTTAATCTTTTTTCCCTGTTAAGCATCTTATCCTTATATGTAGAAACCAGTTATTTTATGTGTGTGCAATAAGTTTGTATATGTTTGTGGATATATACACACATGTGTATATACACAGATTTTACCTATTATATATAAATAATCTTTAACTTCTGGAAGATAGCAGAATAGGTTAAGCATAACTAACTTCTCCACCATGGAATAACTAGCGAAAAGGCAGAAAATGACCAAGACAGCAGTTCAAGGGTAATAGTGGCAGTGAAGGAATTCTATATTATATAGAGAGGACCTAGATGAAAAAGCAGAGAACTACAACTGAGAGGATGGGATGAGTTTATTCAACTGTGCCCACACCAGGGTCAACCGTTACTGTGGGTGCCTGGTTTTGGGACACCGAGAGGACTTCTCCTCTGGAGGAGAGGGGACACAGAGCAGAGCGAATCTGATAGTTGGCCAGCAAGAGAGACACTTTGTGTCATGCTGCCTATTAACTTTCTCCACAGAAGCTTGGGGTACTCATGGCAAGCACAGGTGGAGAGGTGGGGACAAGGGCGAGCAGCACTGTAGCACCTGGAGCTCCTCCCCAAACCCAGAGGCTCACAGATACATGTTTACCTCAATCTATGGAAGCAACAAAAAAGCAGGGCACTGCTGAGCTGGGGAAGGTGAGCCTCTCAGTCCCACAGCCTAAGTTCAGTCCACTCTGGAGCCTGAGAATCAGCAGATCCATTGTGTCCACAAGCAGATTCTCTGCTGAGGGACTTAGTGCCCATCCCCTAACCTTGGGGAGGGTGGGTGGCCTCCAGCTCACTGGAAACTATTGCATTGGCCAGACTTTCACCTGGTCTGTGGAGCCTGTGGAGCTGGGGAAAGGTGGGCTTGAGGGAAATAGGTGTTCCAAGAGCACATCTTCTGGGAACACAAGGAAAGTTCACTCTGGCAAACTGCTTAACTGCTTTTCCATCTAATGTTCAATAAATTTCTAAATAGACTTGCATCTCCCATTGGAGGCCTCATCCTGGGTTTGGCTTAGAAATAATGACAAATCAAGTGCCAAAGAAGACCTTCAGTGCAACCCAAGCAACTATAAAATCTTAGGCGAGTGAGAGAAATAAACATTTAAAATTATCTTATCCAAATACACAAATGCCTGTAAATCAACAGAAAGTCACAAGGTACATGAAGATGCAAGAAGATATGACCAAGCCAAATGATGGAATTTAAAAGCTGAAGGAGACACAAAATTTGGAAAATCTAATCAAAGATGTACAAACAAATCTCCTAAATAACTTCAGTGGGTTGGCTAAAGACATAAAAGACATCAAGAAGACACTAGAGGAGAATAAAGAATAATTTGAAAGAATAAATAGAAAAATAACTGATCTTACAGAAATGAAGGGTACTATACTTCAAATGAAAAATATATTAGAGACACACAACAGCAGATTTGAAGAGGCATAAGATAGAATAAGCAAATAGAGAACGTTCAACTGTGTATGAATGCACAAGAGAACAAATGGCCTAAAAGATAGAAATATTTGAAACGGCTCTCAGGGAAATGATTGACAACACGAAGCATACAAGAATAAGAATCATCGTTTCCCAGAAGGAGAAGAGAAAAGGGCTAGGAAAAGTATTTGAGAAGATAATTGGAGAAAACTTACTAATCTTTATGAATGGCATAAATATGCAAATCAAAGAAACTTATCAAACTCTAAACAGAAAAAACCCAAATACGCTTTCTCTAAGACACATACTAAGCAGACTATAAAATGCTGAAGAGAAGGACAGAGTCCTAAAAGCAGGAAGAGAAAAGTGACTCACCACATACAAGGGAAGCCACCTAAAACTAAGAACTGACTACTCAGCAGGCACCGTGGAGATGAGAAGGCATTGATATGACATATTTAAGATTCTGAAAGACAAAAACTGCCAGCCAATAATTCTTTATCCAGAAAAGCTCTCCTTCAAAAGTGAGGGAGAGTTTAAAACTTTCATAGACAAACAAATACTGAGAGAATTTATTAGTTAGAGACATACCCTGAAAGAGATACTGAAGGGAATTCTGTAGGCTGGGGAAAAAAAAAAGAGAGAGAGAGAGAGGTGTGGAGGAGGGCACAGAATTGAAGAATATAAGTAAGGGTTACTTAAGGTACTTAAGGGATAAAAAGAGGGGAAAAATGGATCTGACAAATAAAACCAAAGGATAATATGGTTGAATCAAGAATGTCTTTATAGTAGTAACTTTTAATGTTAATGGATTAAACTTCCCAATTAAAAGATACACATTACCAGAATGAATTTTAAAACATGATCCATCTATATGCTGTTTACAAGAGACTCATCTTAGACCAAGGAGTCAAATAGCTTGAAAGTGAAAGGATGGAAAAAGATATTACATGCAAGTTGTAACCAAAGGAAAGTAGGGGTAGCTATATTAATATCATGCAAAATAGATTTTAAATGCAAAGATGTCATAAGAGACAAGGAAAGATGGTATATACTTATAAAAGGGAAAATTCACCAAGTAGAAATAGCAATCATAAATGTTTATGCAGCCAATCAAGGCACTTCAATGTACATGAGACAAACATAGTTAAAACTGAAAGAAGCCAGAGATGTTACTACAATAATAGTGGGAGATTTCCATACACAACTCTCTTCTATAGCTAGAACAGCCAAACAGAGGGTCAATAAGGAAATAGAGAACTTAACAGGGTTATAAATGAATTAGACACAATAGACATATGTATTATTGTTATCTCAGGACACCAGGAAATATATTTTTCTCTAGTGGTCATGAAACATTCTCTAGGATAGATCATATGCTGGGGCACAGACAGGTCTGAATAAATTTTAAAAGATTAAAATTATTCAAAGCACTTTCTCTGACCATAATGGAATAAAGTAGGAAATCAATAAACACCAAAGAAGCATAACTTTCACAAATACTTAAAGGTTAAATGACACACTCTTAAACAATCAGTGGGTCAAAGAAGAAATTGTATGAGAAATCAGTAAATACCCGGATACAAATGAAAATGAGAATACAACCTATTAAAATCTGTGGGATGCAGTGACGGTGGTGCCGAGAGGGAAATTTATGGTTTTAAATCCCTACATTAAAAAGGAAGAAGGAGGTGGGCAGGCAGCCATGGTGGCTTAGCAGGCAGAGTTCTCACCTGCCAAGTAGGAGGCCCGGTTCAATCCTGGTCCCTGCCCTTGTACAAAAAAAAAAAAAAAAAAAAAAAAAAAAAAAAAAAAAAAAAAAAAAAAAAAAAAAAAAAAAAAAAAAAAAAAAAAAAAAAAAAAAAAAAAAAAAAAAAAAAAAAAAAAAAAAAAAAAAAAAAAAAAAAAAAAAAAAAAAAAAAAAAAAAAAAAAAAAAAAAAAAAAAAAAAAAAAAAAA